>CM076985.1:4525670-4720670 GCA_039105355.1 Benthosema pterotum | reverse complement strand
CTTTAAGGGCATTTACTTAGTAGTCTTTATGAAGGTCATTTACTACTTTATTCATCTGTGCGTTGTGTGAAGCTCATAGATCACCTCTCCACGTCTCGATCTTATGGTTCTCCAGCTCGTAGATCTGAACCTTTTGAGAGGAGAACGGACACACAGGGCATCATCAGCGCCTCCATGAGGCCAGAGGAGAGAGAGCAGGTCGACGTTCATCATTGTTCTGCACTATCGCCTCAATCTGAGCCTCAAATCAGAAAAAATAGGGGAAAAAAATGCCCTTCTAGGTACAGGTCTGGGCATCAGGGGCGGATGTAACATTTTTCAAATGGGGGGGGGGGCAAGAGAAAATGGTATGGGGGCGGCTTCATCGCCCATGGCGCGGAGCGCCACGGGTGATTGACCGAGCAGAATCTCAAATCTTCTTTCAGAGCAAATGCACATATACACACCCTTGGTTTTAATGGGTTCATTCCACATAATACGCACCATTGGGGATCGGTAGTAGCGATGCAGAATGTTGATGAAGTCGGTGATGGTCAGCATTCCTGCAAGGGATTTATACATTTATACAATCATCCCAACATTTATACATTCACATTCCAATATTCATCCATTACAGCAGTGGGATTCGTAATCACGCATCCCTAATTTGAAAAGGTTTCAGTACAAGTGATAGGGGAACAAGGAAACCCAACTGGTAGTGTCCTCACTAAAAAAAAAACTCCTGGACGCTCCACACACCCCAAACTCTTCTCTCTTCAGGCCCCAAACTATGGGATGAACTTCCCATTTTTGTTGTATTATTTTTGTTGTTTGTAAGTAGCGCACATTGACGCTGGATGACAGGGCTGTGCGAGGGAAAAGTTAATTTAGGCTGTGTATACGTATATACAGTATATGAAGGATTCTCGCGCTTTCAATTCTTTTGTTCGTGCTTAAAGGTAGGGGTAAGTGATTTCACTTTTGTCAGATATCACCCCAAAAAAATATTTTTTTTCTGTTAAAATGCTCTATTATAAGGCGTGGAAACCACATATGGAGTTTCCCCCTCCCCCACGTTAGCAGAGGAGCTAATAAAAGCTCCCCAGGTCACCACAATTCGCCTCCAATCAGGAGAGAGTAGCAGGTTCACATAGTGTAGCTACTTTTGGGGGCCCCTAGTGCACCAGGCTGGTACTACACCATGAATTTCAAATCACTTCCCCTACCTTTAATGTAAATTGCTCTGGATTAAGAGTGTCTGATTGAGGCCTAAATTGTAAATTGCATCAGACATTTTTTTTTAATGTTTCACTTTTAGGATTTAAAATAGACTCTCACCCACAAACCTCTGCAGTTTGCCGTCCCACAGAGGAGCGGCTCTCAAACCGTTGGCCAGGAGAGCGAAGAACGCCTTCTTCACCTGAAGAACAACAATACAATGACAGGTAACGGGGATTACTCACTTCATTTCCAGGACCCTCAGTGGGAACCTGCAAGTTTAGTCCATCGGCCCCCCAAATATTTTCTATTGAAGAACATATTTGGAGAGCCAGCGAAATCTACTGTATTTGCGACCCTGGCGTACATCACAACGGGTGGCCAAGCGGTCGTGACGGGTGTGCAAACGGTCGTGCCACGCGAAACACAAAGTTGTGTTTCACCATGCTAATTTTTCTTTTAGGAGCATTTTTCTTTTAGGGACCTTTTTTCCGAGAGTGTACAAATGTGAACCAAATGGACCCGCCAGGGTCCATTTGGTTCACATTTGTACACTCTCGGAAAAAAAATGAAAATGGGTGGAATTCCCCTTTAAGGGCTTATTAGAATTACATTTTTTGCGGCTCCAGACAGGTTTTGAATTTAATATTTGGTCGAAAATGGCTCTTTTAACATCTTGGGTTGCCGACCGCTGCCCTACACCCTGCAACTAGTTGCAACCAGGTCGCAATGAGTCGTGGTCTGTCAGAGTTCTTACTTGCAGCGTGGTGTCGAATATGACCAGCTTGTTAGAGGTAGGAATGGCATCGTAGCAGCAGTGATTCTTCATGAAGGTCATATACACCCGGGAGTCATTCTCTGGATGAGAGAGAGAGACAGAGAGAGAGAGAGAGAGAGAGAGAGACAGAGAGAGGGAAGAGAGATAGGAGAGAGAGAGAGAGAGACAGAGACAGAGACAGAGACAGAGACAGAGACAGAGAGAGAGAGAGACAGACAGAGACAGACAGAGAAGAGACACAGAGTGAAGAGAGAGAGAGGAGAGAGACAGACAGACAGACAGACAGACAGACAGACAGACAGACAGACAGACAGACAGACAGACAGACAGACAGACAGACAGACAGACAGACAGAGACAGACGAGACAGACAGAGACAGGAATTGAGAGAGAGGGACAGAGAGAGAGACGAGTGGGAGGGAGAGAGAGAGAGGAGAGAGAGAGACAGAGAGAGAGAGAGAGAGAAGAGAGAGATTGAGAGAAGAGAGGAGAGAGAGAGACAGAGAGAGAGAGAGAGAGAGAGAGAGAAGAGGACAGAGAGACAGAGAGACAGAGAGACAGAGAGAGAGACAGAGACAGAGAGAGAGAGAGAGACAGAGAGACAGAGAGTGAGAGAGAGACAGAGAGACAGAGAGAGAGTGTGTGTTCGGCGCTAAGACATGGCGCTATGACAGTTAACAATGGGCTTATTCATTTGAATCAATATAACCCCAAATGTGAGAGCCAGCGAAATCCATTTGAGCCCTCGCCCGCGGGCGCCCGTTTTCAAAACCGGGCGCCCGTTTTCACAAAAACGGGCGCCCGGTTTCACAAAAACGGGCGCCCGTTTCACAAAAAACGGGCCGGCCGTTTTCAAAAGCGGGCGCCCGTTTTCAAAAGCGGGCGCCCGTTTTCACAACTAGGCTATGCCTAAACCTAACTCTAACCCTAAACTTAACCTCAGTAAACCTATGCCTAAACCTAACCTAACCCTAACCATAACCTTTTGAAATGGGCGCCTGTTTGTGAAAACGGGCGCCCGCTTTTGAAAAACGGGCGCCCGTTTTTGTGAAAGCGGGCGCCCGCTTTTGAAAACGGGCGCCCGCGGGCGAGGTCGCTTTTGGATTTCGCCCCTGCTGCCAAATGTCCTAAAAACCATCATGATGGTGTTTAAACCAGGGGAGCCCAACCAGTAGATCGGGATCTACCGGTAGACCTCGGCCTGATCACAAGTAGATCTCGGGAGATGTGGGGGGAAAGAAAAAAAAATGGGGTGGGGTCTGTCTGCCTGTCTGTCTACGAAGCGGCTCATTTGGAGGATTGTTGTCTGCTGTCTGTGAATTATGCCAACAGTATTGTTCTGCAATGTGTAATGGACTGTTCTGCAACTTATAATGGACTATACTGGACTGATCTTATTATGATTGCACTTGCAATGGCAGTGTTTGTCCAAGTCTGTTGTACTTATGTTGTACTGTTGTAGGCCTATTTATGACAAGTCTGTTGTACTTTATGCTTATATGGACATAAAGTAAAGTGCAGGCTGGCAACGATGCGTGGGGTTTGAAATGTTGATATTGGACTGGTAGATCCCGGAGGGGTTGGCTTCTGAAAAGTAGATCTTGGGTCAAAAAAGGTTGGGCACCCCTGGTTTAAACCTTCAGTTTGTGTTGAAACAAGTAGTAGTAGGTCAGGAATGGCTTATTGTCGGAATCAGCCGGTCACACACGGGAGTCTATCCCTCTTACAATGCACTAGACCAGGGGTTTTCAACCTTTTTCATCCCAGGGACCACCATTTATTCAGGATTTGAGCCACGGACCACCATTTGAGGATATTTTACTGTAGCCCCACAGACCCCAAATCTAAAGATTTATTTTGCTTTTGTCCACAATTCCTGCAGGCTGGATTTGGGAAACAAAACAAGCAAAACATACATTCCAAAATGGCTAATTCAGATGGTGAATATTTTAACTCTCGAGGGTGTAAAAATGAAACCAAATGGACCCGCAAGGGTCCATTTGGTTTCATTTTTACATTCTCAGGAGTTACATCTGGGTAACCAACTTAGCTCCAACTTAGTCCAACTTAGTCCGAAGGCGACAGCTATACCGACTGAGCTACCCGGACACAAATACGCATGCACGGGCACACGGCCACACATAAACACAAGCATCCGCATGCATGCACAATACGCTATGGTACTAGGCAGTGTGCACAGTGCACAGTGCACAATGCACATGCGCACACTCACGCACACTTCATAAATGCAAATGCAATGTACCTGCTTCCTGAATGTCCTGCTGATGTGCATGGAATGAGACCTACAAGTAGTAATGAGATCAGATGCATGTGAATATTAATAACTTCTGCTGTATACAGTATACTGTACATACAGGGGCGTAGCTATAGCAATTCTGGGCCCCCTGCAAAGCTTTTCCACATGGGCCCCCCTTTCCGGGCGGCGTCAAAAAGGGAATTTCACCCATTTTCAACATTTTTTCTGAGAGCGTACAAATGCAACCAAATGTTGGTTCCATTTGTACGCCCTCAGAAAAAAAGAAGTGTCTATAGAAATCCATTAATATGATGACATACATCTTGATGATGCCATCAAGATGTGTTTCATCATGTTTTGTGGTTTTTCTTCAGACCTCCATTTCCAGGAGACACGAATGGGGGGGAAACGTTTTTATCATGTCCACCCAGCACTCTAGGGTATACTATGACATATTAGAATGTTGCAAATGGGTGGAATTCCCTTAAAAATGCTTCAATCTGGTGCACTTTGAGATCAAATATTTTTCATCATATAATCAATACAAATACAACCTTATTAATGCAAGCTTTCAGTGGCCCCGCTGACTTTGCGGCCCCCCCCCCACCCCCCCCCCCCCCCCCCCCCCCCCCCCCCCCCCCCCCTACACTTGTCCCCCTGTTCCCCACGTGTCTACGCCGTGTGTACATACATTAACACATGTGTCAAACCCAAGGCCCATAGGCCAAGTCAGGCTTTGAACGAATTATCTTCGGCCCGCGAGATGATATTTAAATCGTTTTAGAACTGGCCTCTGGTTGGTATATATAAGTAATGAGTACAACTGATTGTTTACTTTCTCAACTCAATTGATTTACCTTCTCATTTTACCATCACAGAACCTGAAACGGAGCTTTAATATAGCACATCCAGTTTTTCATGATTATTAATCCTTAGTGGATTTAGATTTTTGAAGGAAATTAACTTTTCCAAATAACATTCATAGTGTTTCAATCAGCCATAATAATTATCGGCGCACGATTATGAACGGATTCATTTTCACCACTAATCTAGAGGCGCAAGGGTTAATCCGAATCCGCCTACTGCTAGCTAGGAAGCATGTTTAGAGTTAGGCTAAAGTCTGTACACAAGTGTACACACACAGACAGACACACACGTGGGCACACACGCACACACACACACACACACACACACACACACACAACACACACACACACACACACCACACACACACACCACACACCACACACACTTGAGGAGCTAGTCTTACCCCTTGGGAAAAGCTGCCATGTTTCTCTAGCCATGTAACAATGAGGGGCTGCATTCAAAGCCAAGCAAACAGAAAGTGTGTGGTCTCTGTGTGTGTGGTGTGTGTGGGCGGGCGTGTGTGTGTGCGTGTGTGCGCGCGCGCTGTGTGTGTGTGTGTGTGTGTGTGTGTGTGTGTGTGTGTGTGTGTGTGTGTGTGTGTGTGTGTGTGTGTGTGTGTGTGTGTGTGTGTGTGTGTGTGTGTGTGGCTTAGAACAGGCTGTTGCGTCTATATTAGGACTCTTCTGTGGTATGTCAGAGGAGCCAGGCCCAGACCAAGTGTGTGGGGGTGTGTGGGGGCAGTGGCGTGCACAAAGATTTTGAAGGACAGGTGCTCAAATGTTACCAGGAGGCCAATTTGGGGGGTTTTGGGGGGTTTAAAAACGCATAGATAACTGCATCTCAGCATCTACAAGTACAACTATTCAAACACATTAGGCTACTGCTATATAAAGCGGTTTGAAGAAAATAAACACACAACAAGAGAATAATGGCTTCTTCTCCACTGACTGTATTTCAAACTCAAGTCCCTTAGAATAAGAGCAGATTCCACTCTATCCCTCTAAAACAGGCCATGACTCTTGTGGACAACAGCGCCATCTTCTGACACAAAGTGGTAGTTTTTTTCTTTTTTTTTTTTTGTATTGCTACAGTGTTGAGACAAGCGCCGTTTTCTCGAATGTATTTTTTTTTAAACAGAGTGCTTTTAAAAGGGCATGTTGGTCCAGAGGGGGCCACTTGGGGGTGCTCAAGCACCCCTTGGCGTCTATCTGTGCACGCCACTGTGTGGGGGTGGTGGGGGCTGCTGGGATGCCGCGGGTGTTCCGTTGCTTTTGCCTCGCAGCCGTCCCTGTGCAGGATAAAAGCAGGTTGGTTTACATTTGGTCTTTATGAGTGACACTAGTGTTCTCACTCTACAGTAAACAAATCTTAACACGCAGCGTAAGGTCATTCCCAATTGGACTTTTAGGGCTCCAAACAGTGTAGACTTCTTCAGATGATGAACATTTTAACTCTTGAGAGTGTAAAAATGAAACCAAATGGACCCTTGCGGGTCCATTTGGTTTCATTTTTACACTCTCAAGAGTTAAAATTCATCATCTTATTAGCCATAGTGGTCACAGACCCAGTGGTCCCTGACCCCAGCAAAATGATAGTTTGGAACCAAATGAACCTGGGAGAGAGATAGGAGAGAGAGATAGCTAGAAAGCAGGAAATACACAGAGGCAGAGTGCAATGACTGCCTTCAAGACAAATTTATCTTGTGTTGTGTTTAGTCAGTGTTGGGAATATTACTTTACCTTGTTAATATATATTACTTATTAATTATTACCTTCATTTCAAAGCAATATATTATATTACAATATTACTGTCTGAGCAAGTGTAATATTACTATTACATATTACTGAAACAAACTTCTTGCAATATATATAATGAAATATTTAGTATAACTTTTAATCAAATATTGTGTAGGCCAGTGGCATGCCTACAATAAAGCAAGCACACTTGCTATCTGGCCAAATCCATATGAAATCAACTTGAAAAAAACGTCGCTCCTGAATAAATAATTTGATGACAAATGATAGAAAATAAGTAATTGTTTAACTTCTGCAGTTGTCAATATGATTTCACAAGAACATTTTCAATGATACAGATTGACAGAAAGTAATACTGAAAGTAATGCAGTAATGCAGAAAGAAAAGTATAATATATTAGATTGTTTTAGTTAAGTGATATATTTATATTACAAGTTACTGCATTTGGTAATAATATATTATGTAATATATTAAGTTACGTGGTGCAGCACATGTCCCATAGTGGCAGCTTTTCCCAAGGGGTAAGTGGTTATAGTGCACTAAGTCACACACTTGCCCGATCGGGCAACCAGGTAGCAGTCTTCACTTGCCCCCCCATTTTTTTTTTTACTTGCCCCGGGCAAGCGGGCAAGTGTTAGTGTCAACCCCTGCACCTTGTTAAGTGCTGTGTGGGTCAGACATGGAAATGTTTGACAAAGTGACAAACACACGTGTGCCTGTCCTTCAGTGAGAATGAACCAGTGGTTCTCTAACATGTTCCGGTAGCACCACAACAAAGCAGCAATAATATGAACTGAAAACTATATACTCACTGGTCAATCAGTTGTTACCTCACAAAGGATGAAGCAACAGTTTACTTTGCACTGAGTGTCTCTCTGTTGATGTAATGATGGCCGACACTGACAAACAAGTCAACACATCCTGAAGGGGAATAATAATAATAGTAATACCACCCCCTGTTGGTCAACTTCTGAACATGCAGTAAGTAGATCAAAGTGAAATAGTCTGCCCTAGTAGCTCTACATTATGATTTCATGTATACAAGTCTATGGATTTACTTTGATTCAAATTACAAAAAAAAAACAATAAAACAATGATATTGTTTATAGGTCTTGGTGATGAATTGAATAGGGTAAACAAGTGTAGTGTAGTCCACAGTTAATTCATTTTTAATACAATTATGCTTAACTGTAAATACATAAATCATTTCATCCATCAACATTCTGACTTTGTTTGGGTATTATCAACAAACAACCAAATGTAAATATAGCTTATTTATAATGTATTGTTTGCATTCTGTCATGTTATGCTACTATAGTTGTCCATGTGCTGACAAGGTATGTGAACCTGCTGATAACAATATGAATGCAGGATGAGTTTATATTCAATTCTTTCTGGAAAAAAAAGGACTTCAGTCCACAATCCTTCCTTACTGCAGATCAATGATATTAGACAATATGTTCTTCATTTACAGGAATCAGCTGTCAGTCAGTCGTACATGTTGACACTGGAGCAGTGAGCTGAGAGACACCTGTTTCTACAAAGACACTCTGTACACACTGACAAGGTAGGATATGACTATTATTATTATATTATTACTACAGCATATACTACTCCTTACTGGTTGTAAGTTCTTATATTGCTTATGCCTAAACATCCCTGTGTGTGCATGTGCATGCTGACAGAACAGGGGTAGTTTCTACTATCTGCACACTGGTCATAGTGGACTGGTCTGGGACAGATTTGTGTAAAAAATGAGCCAGCCCAGCCTTGCATACACATACAGTACATACAGAGACATGGCACAGTTATAGATACAGTATCTCATGTGAGTACACCACTCCCATTTCTACAATTATTTCATTATATCTCTACACTGGAAAACCGTGACGGAATGAAAGCCTTTTATCCAAGCTGTACAGTGACTATACTTCAGATTGTATCAAAGTTTCATTCTGTCACTGTTTTCCATTGAAGAGATATAATGAGATATTTGGAGAAATGGGAGAGGTGTACTGTACTCACATTTTTGAGATACTGTATATAGACGATTTGACATTGAGGGGTCCACACGTCCAAGGTGTCTGTATAAACTGTAATTGTTGAAACAATCACACCCGTGTGTAATTGAGGGACACTCATCATCTTACAACATAATGTTTGTTTGAGCCAAAGGTGGGCAATTATTTACCTCAAGGGGCCAAATGAAAATATTGTGGAAATTGATGTTACCTTTAGAAATGTAATTTATTCAATCCAAAACGGATGGTAAAAAGGTTGTCGGTCACATGAAATGAAATGTATGAATAAACTTTTTTCTCCAACTTCCAAGTTAGGTGCAAACGTTTGTTGAAAACAAACATTGAATTTGTTAGTGTATATGGCATTTTCTTAAACAAACCAGAAAACATAACCAAGTCTGTTTCTCTTACAGTATTCTCAATGCTACACTGTTTAGCTCTGTGTGGCCTGTAGCCAGTGGTACTCTAATGATTTACTGAAGTAAACATATAAATACTTTAATGTCAGACAGAGAGAGACATGGTACATTTATAGATAGATGTATTTACCTTTGTTTTATAGTGTCTGAATCAACTTTGTGTGTCTGTTTATGCATTAAAAGAGTGACAGTGAGAGACCTTTTAGCATAGAATGTAAGTCAACGATGAGTATATTTTGAAATATATTTGTAATAAATGGAACATTCTTATTGAATATCTTGTCCAGTGTGTTTACACTTGGTAAACCTAGTAGTGAGTTTACTGTATGCTGTATTGTTCCTTCCAGGTGTTAGTAAAGTGGTTAACAGCTGCAGCACAAGGAGGAGTTCCTGAACCGAAAGTGAAAGGTTTGGTGTTCAGCGACTCACTGTAGTTTACACTATAGACTACAGTGTTCACCCTGTAGACTCTACAGAACCTTCTGTCAACAACACGTTTTACACAACTCTGACAACTGAAACACAGGTGAGGAATAAACACTATGATGTATTGTTCATTAAGAGAGAATATTGTCATTATATCCAGGCTAGAAAGAGCAGATTCACTCATTTTCATATTCGATTCCCCTGTTCAGTCTGTGGTGAAACTAAACAGGGCGAGGTACCAGGAAGTACAGAAGTATAACAGACCTACTTGAACTGTTTTATTGCTTTTAATTATTATCTTTTCTTCGGTTTTCTTTCCCATACACAGTTGTCCCTTTTCCTCCTGTAAATGTAAACATGTAAACTGTCACAGGCGTGTATTAAAGCTCACACAAACAATGCAGTGTAGGACTGTACAAGGATCTAGGTTTAATGATTACCCAGATAGCAAAAAGTTATTGAATCAATGTTGAGATTCGGTTCAGGCTTAAGGTTGATATCAACGTTGATGTGAGAACATTGAACAGAACATTGAAGTTGCTCGCTATGATCAGCATCGAAATGATGTTGCATTTTCAACCTATGTAGACAATGAAGCAACCTTGATTCAACCATGTTATAATCAACATTGAAAGAATGTTGAATTGCACAAACATTGATTCAACCAATGTAGACAATGAATCAACCTTGATTCAACCATGTCAGAATCAATATTGAAAGAATGTAGAATTACAAACATTGATTCAACCAATGTAAACAATGAATCAACCTTGATTCAACCATGTTATAATCACCATTAAAAGAATGTTGAATTACACAAACATTGATTCAACCAATGTAGACAACGAATCAACCTTGATTCAACCATGTTATAATCAATATTGAAAGAATGTTGAATTACACAAACATTGATTCAACCAATGTAGACAATGAATCAACCTTGATTCAACCATGTCAGAATCAATATTGAAAGAATGTTGAATTACACAAACATTGATTCAACCAATGTAGACAATGAATCAACCTTGATTCAACCATGTTATAATCACCATTGAAAGAATGTTGAATTACACAAACATTGATTCAACCAATGTAGACAACGAATCAACCTTGATTCAACCATGTTATAATCAATATTGAAAGAATGTTGAATTACACAAACATTGATTCAACCAATGTAGACAATGAATCAACCTTGATTCAACCATGTCAGAATCAATATTGAAAGAATGTTGAATTACACAAACATTGATTCAACCAATGTAGACAATGAATCAACCTTGATTCAACCATGTTATAATCAAGACTGAAAGAATGTTGAATTACACAAACATTGATTCAACCAATGTAGACAATGAATCAACCTTGATTCAACCATGTCAGAATCAATATTGAAAGAATGTAGAATTACAAACATTGATTCAACCAATGTAAACAATGAATCAACCTTGATTCAACCATGTTATAATCAAGATGGAAAGAATGTTGAATTACACAAACATTGATTCAACCGATGTAGACAATGAATCAACCTTGATTCAACCATGTTATAATCAAGACTGAAAGAATGTTGAATTACACAAACATTGATTCAACCAATGTAGACAATGAATCAACCTTGATTCAACCATGTTATAATCAAGACTGAAAGAATGTTGAATTACACAAACATTGATTCAACCAATGTAGACAATGAATCAATCTTGATTCAACCATGTTATAATCAATATTGAAAGAATGTTGAATCACACAAACATTGATTCAACCAATGTAGACAATGAATCAACCTTGATTCAACCATGTTATAATCAATATTGAAAAAATGTTGAATTACACAAACATTGATTCAACCAATGTAGACAATGAATCAACCTTGATTCAACCATGTTATAATCACCATTGAAAGAATGTTGAATTACACAAACATTGATTCAACCAATGTAGACAATGAATCAACCTTGATTCAACCATGTTATAATCAGGATTGAAAGAATGTTGAATTACACAAACATTGATTCAACCAATGTAGACAATGAATCAACCTTGATTCAACCATGTTATAATCAGGATTGAAAGAATGTTGAATTACACAAACATTGATTCAACCAATGTAGACAATGAATCAACCTTGATTCAACCATGTTATAATCAGGATTGAAAGAATGTTGAATTACACAAACATTGATTCAACCAATGTAGACAATGAATCAGCCTTGATTCAACCATGTTATAATCAAGATTGAAAGAATGTTGAATTACACAAACATTGATTCAACCATTGTAGACAATGAATCAAACTTTATTCAACCATGTCATAATCAGCATTGAAACAACGTCGAATTCCAGCAACATTAATTCAACCATATATATATTATATTATACATATGTTTTAACAAACAATGTTGTTAAAAGGGCCATGTGAGGTTGCCCGATTGGCAGGAGGCTCCAAAAACAGTTGAAGATGTCTTTAAGGGGTTATTTAGACCCAAATCTTGAACCATGTGCATTTATACAGTGAACCGAAAAAATACAGAAAAAAATAATACTGGCCACAAAACAAAAAAAAAAGAACAGAGGACAAACGTAACGCAAACTAAGGACAAATGACAAAAAAAGAAAAAAGAAAAAAAAAAGCTGTGCACACAAGGTGTGCACAGCTTGGCTGTTAGACAGAACTGGAGAGCCCTCTCAGAAGTCTCCCTTATATACAGTAGGGTGGATCCCACCACCAAGAGGGTTCTCAATTAAGTGAAAAGCAGCTGATTTACATGCTCACTTTACTCAAATACAAGCAATATAAATCAATAGCAATAAATATCAGCTGCTAGACCAACATCCCTATGCTCTACATAACTTTATATTGTATAGTAACCAGATTTTAATCATTTAGGTTTGTAATCCACCCCTCTCCTCCCACAGCACTTGGCACCTTCCACACTCTATTTCAGCCAATGGCTGCCTCTGCTCTGGTTTGGCAGTGGAGCTGAGCAGAGGGCAAGTGCTTTGGTGGAGGCAAGGTGACAAACAAATGATGAACAATAAAATGTTTTCTCTGAAATGACTGTTGTATTATTTCAAGTTAACTCATTATGGACCAATGCATTGACAGATTTTGTATCATGAATAATAATTAATACTCATCAAGAATAATAATGAATAATACATGAAATGAATTAAAGCAGTCATGCACAAACAATGTCTCTCAGGCTCTCTGCCCCACACCCCACAGACACTGGCAGTAGCACCCAACCCAACCCGGCCGGTGATGTTATATTGATTGGATTCGCTCTGTGTGTTTGTGTGGGTGCTTAGTGCTTCTTCTAAAGAGTTTTGTATAGGGCACGGGCTGCCCCGTGACAGGCCATTTCAGCACATTTTCAACCTTGCTCTGTCTTCCAATATGCCTCAAATAATGCCAAAATAAGCACTTATTTTACACTCAATAAAAATATAAACGCAACACTTTTGATGTTGCTCCCATTTTTCATGAGATGGACTTAAAGCTCTAAAATCCATTCCAGATATACAGTATTACCATTTCTCTCAAACAATGTTCACAAATCTGTTTAAATGTGTGATAGTGAGCACTTTTGCTTTGCTGAGATAATCCATCCCACCCCACAGGTGTGCCTTAGACTATCCACAATAAAAGGCCACCCTGAAATGTGCATTTGTTTTGCTTTATCGGGGCTCTGGGGACTCTGAACAAGTCAGTATCTGGTGTGACTATCACCATTTGCCTCATGCAGTGCGACACATCTTCCCATAGAGTTTGTCAGATTGTCAATTGTGGCCTGTGGAATGTTGATCCACTCCTCTTGAATGGCTGTACGAAGTTGCTGGATATTAGTTGGAATTCTCACTTCCCAATTCCCACTAATATCCAGCAATTTCACATAAACATTGAATAGGAGTTGACCAACATTCCACTGGCCACAATTGACAATCTGATAAACTTGCACACCTGTGATCTAACCATGATCTGCATCTTGATGTGGAACACCTGTGAGGTGGGATGGATTATCTCAGGGAAATTCAACATTGAAAATGGATTATCTATCCTATGTTAAAACAACATGGGGAAATTCAACATTGAAAATAGATGATCTATACTACGTTAAAACAACGTAGGGAAATTCAACATTGAAAATAGATGATCTATACTACGTTAAAACAACGTAGAGAAATTCAACATTGAAAATAGATGATCTATACTACGTTAAAACAACGTAGGGAAATTCAACATTGAAAATAGATGATCTACACTATAGGTTAAAACAATGTGGGGAAATTCATCATTGAAAATAGATGATCTATACTACGTTAAAACAACGTAGGGAAATTCAACATTGAGAATAGATGATCTATACTATACGTTAAAACAACGTAGGGAAATTCAACATTGAAAATAGATGATCTATATTACGTTAAAACAACGTAGGGAAATTCAACATTGAAAATAGATGGTCTATACTATAGGTTAAAACAACGTGGGGAAATTCAGCATTGAAAATAGATGATCTATACTATGTTAAAACAACGTAGGGAAATTCAACATTGAAAATAGATGATCTATACTATACATTAAAACAACCTAGGGAAATTAAACATTGAAAATAGATCATGTATTCCATGTTAAAACAATGTAGTGGAATTCAACATTGAAAATAGATCATGTATTCCATGTTAAAACAATGTAGGGAAATTCAACATTGAGAAAAAGAGCATCTATACCACGTTAAGACAACCTATAGGAATTTCAACATTGAAAATAGATTATCTATACCACGTAAAAACAACGAAGTGGAAGTCAACATTGAAAATAGATCATGTATTCCATGTTAAAACAATGTAGAGAAATCCAACATTGAAAATAGATCATGTGTTCCATGTTGAAACAATGTAGGGAAATTCAACATTGAAGAAAGAGCATCTATACCACGTTGAAACAACCTATAGGAATTTCAACATTGAACCAAATAGACCCGCTATAGCACATGTGTCAAAGTCAAGGCCCGCGGGCCAGATCCGGCCCGCGAGATGATTTAATCCGGCCCCAGGCTTGTAGAGCAAAAATGTATGAGTCTATCAAAAAAAAAGTAAGTCTCTAGCACGTTCCTATCAAAAGTTATGATGGTTTAAAGAAATGCTTTTGAGCTCTCTTCTGAACGGCATGTAATGCATGTTGTCCAGCAGGGGGAGTCGTTTTACCAGGCTAGGCTGCTGGCGCTGCAAAGTGACAACTACACTTCAGCAGTACAATGGTGTATAACCGAGAACTATACTTCAGCAGTACAAGGGTGTGTAACCGAGAGAACTATACTTCAGCAGTACAAGGGTGTGTAACCGAGAGAACTATACTTCAGCAGTACAAGGGTGTGTAACCGAGAGAACTATACTTCAGCAGTACAAGGGTGTGTAACCGAGAGAACTATACTTCAGCAGTACAAGGGTGTGTAACCGAGAGAACTATACTTCAGCAGTACAAGGGTGTGTAACCGATAGAACTATACTTCAGCAGTACAAGGGTATGTAACCGAGAGAACTATACTTCAGCAGTACAAGGGTGTATAACCGAGAACTATACTTAGTTAATTATACATACTTACTTAAATTTAGTATTTGAAATTTAAATGCTATTTTCGTATGGTTTATTGATGCTCTGTAAATAAAAATAGCATCTTTCATAGCAAATGTCTTAATCTAAGCTACAAGTATAAAACCAATAATGAAAAGTCATTAATATAAATTAATAGCTATTCTTAATAATAATATGACTTGTGTGATATACTGTAGTGTAGAAGTAACGGCTGTGTACGTAAACATGCGTGTGCCGCGCATGCGTGCGGTCTGCGACTGGTTGCACCGCGGTGCTCCGGCCCCCATGAAGTCACATTAAGTCCAATGCGGCCCCCACCCCAAATGACTTTGACACCACTGATCTATACCATGTTAAAACAACGTAGTGGAATTCAACATTGAAAAGACAACATATGTACCATGTCAAATCAACGTAGCAAAATTCAACATTGAAAATACAACATATGAACAATGTCAAATCAACTTCGGCAAATTCAACATTGAAAATATCTATTCTAAATCTTGAATCTATTCTAAATAGATTCAACAATAGTTTTTCAATTGTTGAAACGGTAGCTGTGATTAAATATTGAATCAGCATAGCTTTTTCAACCTCAACCAAAAATAACCAATCTGACCCAAATCCAACGTTGAATCAATGCATTTTGCTATCTGGGTAGGTTCCATATCACACGCACACACACACACACACACACGCACGCACGCACGCACACACGCGCGTACGCACGCACACGCACACACACACACACACACACACACACACAGAGTGGAAATGATCACAGCACACTGATTTAATTGTTAACAATAGTGCAACTGTTGAAAACAACAAAGTGGTAATAATTACAGGTAATGACAATGTAGACAAAATGTTTACTGTCTGCCAGAACAGGAGGCAAACATAGTGTGTGTGTGTGTGTGTGTGTGTGTGTGTGTGTGTGTGTGTGTGTGTGTGTGTGTGTGTGTGTGTGTGTGTGTGTGTGTGTGTGTGTGTTCTCTGACAGGAATGGCTTACCTCAGGATGGTGTTGTTGGGAGGGTGTTGGTCTGGAAAGAGTTCATCAGGAAACACCATTCTGGGAGGAAGTGTTTTTAAAGCTGGAGTTCCTCGGTCAGTGCAGAGTGTAAGACATGGTGAAGCAGCAGGGAGACATCTGACAGTGGTGGACTCACCAGGCTGGGGCAACAGACCACTACAGGAGACTCCAGAGATGGTCAAACTGGACATCCAGAACAGTGTGTGTCTCTGTCCTCCTGGACCACATGCTGCTCTTCTGACGGTTCCTCTTCATAAAGCATTCACCAAACAACACAGAGTAGCATTAGAGGAACACATGTCACTTCTGTCACAGAGAGTGTGGAGTCACACTATAGTACTGTTCACCTTTGGAGACCGTCTGGGAGACAGAAGCATTGAGCAGCACATTGAGGCTGGAGGGGAACACCTCCGCTGGCTTGTTGACAAATGTGGGAACAGGTATCATGTCTTCAACAATGAGAAGAGAGATGACACTCAGGTCACACAGCTGCTGGAGAAGATGGAGGAGATGGTGGCAGGAAACAGAGGTGGACACTATGAAGTTGATGGAGATGTTGCAGAGAGGAAGAGGAACATGGAGGAACATGTCCTGACATTGATGACCAAGACACACAGACACAGAGCTGTTCTGAAAGCTCTGTTTGAAGGTAATGAACGTCACCTGTAAAACAAGTCAGACTGGTCAATTATTAAACAGTATGTTTGGCTGTGCACAATTCTACATACATGTAGCAACTTGACATAATCTATAATTGAAGAATACATGAACACATATAATATAAAAGTGTTCTGAGCTGAACTAAATTAAGACCTTAAAAAGTCACACAGTGTGTGTGTGTGTGTGTGTGTGTGTGTGTGTGTGTGTGTGTGTGTGTGTGTGTGTGTGTGTGTGTGTGTGTGTGTGTGTGTGTGTGTGTGTGTGTGTGTGTGTGTGTGTGTGTGTGTGTGTGTGTGTGTCAGGAGAACATCAGAGTCTACCAGATGTGAGGCTGATGTTGGTTGGAGGAGACCAGTGGACGAGGAGGTGGGCTGGATGGCACATACTGCAGGATGTGACATGTATGTCTCCATACAGTGAGGTGAGTAATATTATATGAACTTCATGTTATAATGAATGACCTCAAAGTCATAAATACATCAAATATCAACATTTTCTGATGATAATGTGAAGGAGGTTGTGGATGTTGATATAGTGTCAGTGATACGTATGTACACACTAAGGCTGTCCTAAACCTTCAGGGGTTCCAACTATAGGGGTGTAACACGATATGATACATGGACCATATTGGTTCATTATGGTGATGTGATACGATTCAGTGATTTGAAATTGATACAGTACAGTGTACACAATTTTACACTACAATACACTATTTTGCAAATATATTCAGTATTTATGAAATATGTGGACAGAACAGTTTATTTTATGGGACAATGTATTATAATGGATATAAATAAGTAAAAACAGTGATCTGGCAATGCTGGCATATAGATGAACATTATATTTGAACACATGATTTGTTTTTCTTCTTAAAAATTGCATTGTGTTGTGTTCGATACAGATTATTTCTATTGCAAATCAATATCATACAAATTAAAACCGAAGGCATAAAAATAGTGCAGAACACATACTGGTATGCCTATTTAGGCATATTCATTCAACACTGTTCACTAGACTTACTACATTCATTGGTGCTTCTTTTGCTTATATTTCTCTTATTAAATGACTCGTATAAGTTCTATATGTTATTAATAATGGTGAATGTCGCACCAATAGAATCTATATCGAAGTTTACATTTAATTAATTAGAAACAAATGGTTCTAAGGGAGAGACCGTGAAATCATTTTGAGACCACGATTGTTGGCTGCAACCATTATAAAACAGCTGTAACTGGTGGCCAACCGTCAAGAGCGTTACAAATCAGGTCGCTACTAAACCTTACCCTAACCCTAAAAATGATCTCACCTATGCCTAAACCTAACCTTAACCCCTGACCGTTGGGGCCAACAGTCGTAACCATTTTATCACAGTCGTGACCGTTGGTCGTGCTCGCAAAATAATTTTGCAACGGTTGGAAAATAGCATATCAGTCAATAACATACTGTAAATCAGTTTGGCCCAACGGTCGCAACCGTTTTATAGTGGTTGCAACCACGGTCGCAAAATGATTTTGCCCCTCCTGTTCACTTGAAAATTAAAGCCCTAAAATTAGTGGTAGGGTACAGCCATACAGAGCATATGCACACCCAAAAACAACCCCCCCCCCCCCCCCCCCCCCCCCCCACACACACACACACACACACTAATATATTGTAATTATTATAACTAACAACATACCGTAAACCTCATATTCCAGCCTGTGACAGAATGTGTCAGACAACAGAGACGAGTTGCTGACAGAAATGTGAGTGTGGTGATGTGTCCAGACTGGTCGACTACACCTCCATCACAGAAGATCAAAGATGTCCTTCTACACGGTGTGACTCTGTGTTCTCCTGGACCCCACGCTGTCCTGCTGAATGTTGATGTCAGGTCCAGTTTCTCTGAAGCTGACAGGAGATCAGTGGAGGAACACATGGAGCTGCTGGGGGACAGAGTCTGGAGACACACTCTGGTTCTGTTCACAATGGGAGCCTGGCTGGGAGAGAGACGTGTTGAGGAGTACATCGAGGCTGAAGGAGAACCTCTGAGGAGGATCCTGGAGAAATGTGGCTACAGGTACCATGTTCTAGACTGCCTCAAACCAGACATCTCAGAAGTGAAAGAGCTGATGGAGAAAGTAGAAGACATGGTGACGAGGAACAGAGGACACTTTGGACCTTCAGACTCCAGAGAAGACAGCTCTGTCAGAGACACAGGACACCTCAGGGAGGGACATGAGACGAGACAGAAGACCCTGTTAGAAAGACTGAAAGGAAAGAAGACATTAACTGATGAAGAATGGAACAGTCTGGAAGAAGAATGGAGGAGAGAGAAGGATGAAGGGAAGAGGAGAGAGGAGGAATTGATGAGGAGAGTGAATGAAGAGAGAAGGAGAGAGGAGGAGATGATAGAGAAGGTGTTGCGGTTTGTGGAGAAGGAGCAAGAAAAAATAACTCTAGCGCCTGTCAGGAGAAGGATGAGCAACGAATTAATCAATCCAAGCAGTGAGTATCAAAATGATTTGATTAAAAAAAAATCAGTTCAAAGGAACTTTTTTGCTATGTTTGAGAAGACATTGTATGTTTAGAATGCCAAAACAGTTGATATTGTTCTGAATACACACAACTAGTTTCTCCTCATGCTGACTGGGACACATAATCAGTATATTGTTGTCTTGTGTTTTAGTGAGTGGTGGAACGCCATCTGAAGCAGGAAGTTCACACTTCTGGTCACGTGACAAGGTTCATGATTGGCTGACGAGAGCTTCAGGATATGGAACTGACGTTACCAGTCAGATGGAAGCGATGAGTGTGAGAGATGAAGATGAGATGATTTAAAAAGAAATGGGACAAATTAAAAAGAACAATAATTTCATTATCAAATGAAGAATCTTCAAGTAGTTATGATGAAATGTACAATATAACTGCCAACAACTGTAACAAGCATGTAAAATAAACATTTATCTGTCCAAATGTATATCATCATAGTTTAGATTAGTTTCTTTCTTTTTTTTGTATTATGCATTTGTTTTCATTGAGTTATCTATTTTGTAAGAACAACGCTGATTGATTTGACCTACATTTATGGGAGAAATGTATAGCCTATAGAGTTTGAATATATGTCAATGTGACTATTCCTGTTGCATGTTCAAACGAGTTAGATGTGTTCTGAGCTTTGTAAAAACTTCATTTCTTCACTTTTATTAATTAGACTTCACTTCATTTCTGATTTTTATTCATGCATTTCTGGTGCAAACTGGACTGGATAAGAGGAAAGCTGTCATTCTATGATCCTGACTCTAGCACACACCTGAACACCTTCACATGAAAAAGAATATATTGATCTGATATTGATCAAGGTATCTCCATATGGTATTCAGAAGGGATTGGTTTATTGCAGGATATGAAGTATTATTTTGAAATACATGTGTTTTAGTTAAGGCTGTTGAGAATAGTTAATTAATGGGATTAAATTAATTCTGTCGATTAATTTGATTAAAATTTGTAATGCGATTAACTCATGTGCACACTGACTCTGAGCATTTTCTAATTGAAAGAAATGTCTAGGGCACGGTTTTATGGAGACATATAGCTGTGTCTCTCCCTCTAACCAGAGGCATAGAGTATAGCTGGAGTATCTACAAGCATTGAGAGCTTGTAGATCACCTATTTTGATACATATTTTAAAGATAAATGGTTATTTTTTCACAGATTCTGTTTCTTTTTTGAAAACATGCATATTTTGGACATCATTCAAATGGTGATTAATCATGATTAAATTAATTTTGAAGCTGTGATTAATTTGATCAAAATTAAAATAAGATTAAAATCATTCAACAGCCCTAGTTTTAGTTAATGTGACATTCAGCTTTGAATTGTGTTGTGCTGACAGACAGACATTTGAACATATAATATGATTCCCAATAACATGCTTTTATTTTGAAAGTTTGTAAATATATTATAATTGGATCAGTTCATGTGATTATGTGATTGATGTGTGTTGATGTGTTTGATCTTATTAAAGATGATCACAGTAAAGTGAGTCAGACGTGTGATTCAGTAGAATGAGCAGTTCATACACTAGACTAGAATATTTATTACAAGTAAACATACTCAATCAACCCAAGTAATTGAGTGAAAGTACAAATACTGATGATGAAATATTAATAGAGGAAGTCACTCTGTCTTTACTGTTTAGAATCAGTGATGTTTACAATTGTATTGTTTTGTATGTGTGAGTGAAACAACTTTGAATGGAACTGAATGTTTAAGTGAAGACTGACTCCCTTCAGTGTCATCACAGCAAACCTCCAACAGAGGGCAGTGTTTACCAGGAGTAGTGTGGAAGAAGGTAACAGGTCAAGTGGCCACACCAGATAACTGGACTCTATCGCTGTCTCTCTCCCTAGCGCTTTCAGACACACAAGGTTGAAAAACAATGGACCAAAGTTAGTTTTCCAAATCGATCCTAACCCAAATCAACCCTAACCCCAGACCCGTGGGCTTGGGCTTGTAAATGAACAAAAACATTAATAAATGGTGAACAAAGGATTCCCACAATGTCTCTGGTGCTTTCGTGCACGTTCAACCGGCTATTTTGACAGGTACTTCTTTCCCCATCAGCCGGGATATTTATCACTACTGTGTGATACAAGTCAGGAACGAACGGGTTACCTAGAGAGAGGAAGAGAGAAGAGCCGACATTAGTTCTATGGCCATGCTGTCACATTTCTGAAGCTGGTGTGTGTGTGTGTGTGTGTGTGTGTGTGTGTGTGTGTGTGTGTGTGTGTGTGTGTGTGTGTGTGTGTGTGTGTGTGTGTGTGTGTGTGTGTGTGTGTGTGTGTGTGTGTGTGTGTGTGTGTGTGTGTGTGGCCCGACCTGTCCCCTCGAGAGTCAGTGAGGAAGTGACACAGCCTCCTCTGCCCTCTTTGTCTACTCGGGTAGACGCGCAGGTGGCCTTGATGAGTAGACTTGAACTTGAGACAGAATGTAGGCGGGGACGTAACGTGGGCGGGGCTGGGCTGTGCTGCTTCCCCGCTGACCCACGTGGGTTCCAGGTCTCTCTGGCGGCTCGTTGCCTAGCGACACCCCACAGTATATTCACAGCAGAACTGCTAATGACAGAAATGAGATGATGTCACATTGATGGAGGATGTTGTGTATAAAATGGATTGTTTACACCAGAAATGACAATAAAAACATAATGATGGATGTAGATGGTCTCAAACAACCACAACAATTGCCTATATTCATCGATTCGAGAAACCAATTGTTGCCTGGCTGTCAGTATTAAGTTAATTAAAGTGAACTAGTTTTAGATAAATACAAATATACAATTTTATAGCCAAAACCAAGAAATCATAGTGGGGTTAAAATAAAATAAAATAAAACATATACAGTGAGGGCAAAGGAGTGTGGACAGGGGAATCAGATTTTATGGGGGCCAGTTTCAAATTGCAGTTGTCTGTAGGTGACCTTTGAGAGTGGTTTTGAAGGAGTCAAGAGATTCACATGTCTTAATGACTGTTGGTAGGGTGTTCCAGGAATAGGAGTGAAATTAATTTAGGCCTAATCTGGGTTGCACATGGTTTGTCCAGTACTTTTTAATGTTAGTATAAAGTATGAACTTTAATCCTCACTCATTCCTTACTACAGGTTATGGTATAATGGATAATAAACTTTGTTTGAGTGGAGCTATATCCCCTTCCATGCACAGCTTCTGAAAATCTGTCCCCTCACTTCACGGAAGTGTGATTTATTATTGACTTATACGTCAATTTATTATTGATTTATTATTGACTTATACGCCAACAAGGCGTCCACCACGCCTTGTTGGCGTGGTGGACGCCAACAAGGTATATGTGAACCTGCTGATAATGGAGGATGAGTTTATATTCCATTCTCTCTGAATAAAAACTAAGGACTTCAGTCCACAATCCTTCCTTACAGCAGATTAACACAACGTTCTCCATTTACAGGAATCAGCTGTCAGTCAGTCGTACATGTTGACACTGGAGCAGTGAGCTGAGAGACACCTGTTTCTACAATGACACTCTGTACACACTGACAAGGTATGACTAGTATTATTATATTATTACTACAGCATACTCCGAGTCCTTACTGGTTGTAAGTTCTTATATTGCCTAAACATCCCTGTGTGTGCATGTGCATGCTGACAGAACAGGGGTAGTTTCTACTATCTGCACACTGGTCATAGTGGACTGGTCTGGGACAGATTTGTGTAAAAAATGAGCCAGCCCAGCCTTGCATACACATACAGTACATACAGAGACATGGCACATTTATAGATACAGTATCTCATGTGAGTACACCACTCCCATTTCTACACTTATTTCATTATATCTCTTCACTGGAAATCAGTGACGGAATGAAAGCCTTTTATCCAAGCTGTACAGTGACTATACTTCAGATTGTATCAAAGTTTCATTCTGTCACTGTTTTCCAATGAAGAGATATAATGAGATATTTGGAGAAATGGGGGAGATGTATTCACTTTTTTTGAGATACTGTATATAGACGATTTGACATGGAGGGATCCACATGTCCAAGGTGTCTGTATAAACTGTAATTGTTGAAACAATCACACCCGTGTGTAATTGAGGGACACTCTTATCATCTTACAACATAATGTTTGTTTGAGCCAAAGGTGGGCAATTATTTACCCCAAGGGGCCAAATGAAAATATTGTGGAGTGCCGGGCTCAAAATATATTATACATTTTCATGGGAAATTGATGTTACCTTTAGAAATGTAATTTATTCAATCCAAAACGGATGGTAAAAAGGTTGTCGGTCACATGAATTGTACGAATAAACATGCTTCAATAAGTAATGCCATGCATAAGGACAGATCAAATTAGAAAGTACTTTTTCCTCTAACTTCCAAGTAACCTGTAATGTGCTGGTCAGAGTCAGAGTCAGGCAAGAGGCCAAATAATGCCCAGGTCTGGTTTAAGCAACAGGTGCAAATGTTTGTTCAAAACAAACATTGAATTTGTTAGTGTATATGGCGTTTTCTTAAACAAACCAGAAAACATAATCAAGTCTGTTTCTCTTATTCTCAATGCTACACTGTTTAGCTCTGTGTGGCCTGTAGCCAGTGCTACTCTAATGATTTACTGAAGTAAACATAAATACTATAATGTCAGACAGAGAGAGACATGGTACATTTATAGATAGATGTATTTACCTTTGTTTTATAGTGTCTGAATCAACTTTGTGTTTGTTTACGCATTAAAAGAGTGACTGTGAGAGACCTTTTAGCATAGAATGTAAGTCAACGATGAGTATATTTTGAAATATATTTGTAATAAATGGAACATTCTTATTTAATAGCTTGTCCAGTGTGTTTACACTTGGTAAACCTAGTAGTGAGTTTACTGTATACTGTATTGTTCCTTCCAGGTGTCAGTAAAGGGTTAACAGCTACAGCACAAGGAGGAGTTCCTGAACCGAAAGTGAAAGGTTTGGTGTTCAGCGACTCACTGTAGTTTACACTATAGACTACAGTGTTCACCCTGTAGACTCTACAGAACCTTCTGTCAACACCACGTTTTACACAACTCTGACAACTGAAACACAGGTGAGGAATAAACACTATGATTTATTGTTCATTAAGAGAGAATATTGTCATTATATCCAGGCTAGAAAGAGCAGATTCACTCATTTTCATATTCATTCCCCTGTTCAGTCTGTGGTAAAACTAAACAGGGCGAGGTACAGGAAGTACAGAAGTATAACAGACCTACTTGAACAGTTTTATTGCTTTTAATTATTATCTTTTCTTCGGTTTTCTTTCCTCATATACAGTTGTCCCTTTTCCTCCCTGTAAATGTAAACATGTAAACTGTCACAGGCGTGTACTAAAGCTCACACAAACAATGCAGTGTAGGACTGCAAAAGGATGTAAGCCATTAGGTTCCATATCACACACACACACACACACACACACACACACACACACACACACACACACACACACACACACACACACACACACACACACACACACACAGGTAATGACAATGTAGACAAAATGTTTACTGTCTGCCAGAACAGGAGGCAAACAGTGTGTGTGTGTGTGTGTGTGTGTGTGTGTGTGTGTGTGTGTGTGTGTGTGTTGTGTGTGTGTGTGTGTGTGTGTGTGTGTGTGTGTGTGTGTGTGTGTGTGTGTGTGTGTGTGTGTGTGTGTGTGTGTGTGTGTGTTTCTCTGACAGGAATGGCTTACCTCAGGACGGTGTTGTTGGGAGGTGGTTGGTCTGGAAAGAGTTCATCAGGAAACACCATTCTGGGAGGAAGTGTTTTTAAAGCTGGAGTTCTTCGGTCAGTGCAGAGTGTAAGACATGGTGAAGCAGCAGGGAGACATCTGACAGTGGTGGACTCAACAGGCTGGGGCAACAGACCACTACAGGAGACTCCAGAGATGGACAAACTGGACATCCAGAACAGTGTGTGTCTCTGTCCTCCTGGACCACATGCTGCTCTTCTGACGGTTCCTCTTCATGAAGAATTCACCAAATCACACAGAGTAGCATTAGAGGAACACATGTCACTTCTGTCACAGAGAGTGTGGAGTCACACTATAGTACTGTTCACCTTTGGAGACCGTCTGGGAGACAGAAGCATTGAGCAGCACATTGAGGCTGGAGGGGAACACCTCCGCTGGCTTGTTGACAAATGTGGGAACAGGTTTCATGTCTTCAACAATAAGACGAGAGATGACACTCAGGTCACACAGCTGCTGGAGAAGATGGAGGAGATGGTGGCAGGAAACAGAGGTGGACACTATGAAGTTGATGGAGATGTTGCAGAGAGGAAGAGGAACATGGAGGAACATGTCCTGACATTGATGACCAAGACACACAGACACAGAGCTGTTCTGAAAGCTCTGTTTGAAGGTAATGAACAACACCTGGAAATCAGTCAGTCAGTCAGACTGGTAAATTATTAAACAGTATGTATTTGGCTGTGCACAATTCTGCATGCATGTAGCAACTTGACATAATCTATAATTGAAGAATACATATAATATAAAAGTGTTCCGAGCTTGCAGATCGGCTACTACAGTATTTCACTTAATTTTTGAAAAAATACATGAACAGTATGTTTATGTCTGACAGCATGGATATGAAGACCAAATGATTGATACATAGTTCAAATCAGAACTTACAATACCATTAAAACTTATTTAAAAAAAAATTAAGACCCTAAAAAGTCAAACAGTGAAGTAATGGTGTGTGTGTGTGTGTGTGTGTGTGTGTGTGTGTGTGTGTGTGTGTGTGTGTGTGTGTGTGTGTGTGTGTGTGTGTGTGTGTGTGTGTGTGTGTGTGTGTGTGTGTCTCAGGAGAACATCAGAGTCTACCAGATGTGAGGCTGATGTTGGTTGGAGGAGACCAGTTTACGAGGAGCTTGGCTGGAGATCACATACTGCAGGAGAGGAATGTGTTTCCATACAGTGAGGTGAGTAATATTATATGAACTTCAAAATTTAAGTGTCAGGGATTCAGTGGACGTTTCCACCAAATCCCCGACACTTAAATTTTGCTCGATCCCGCATCGTAGAGAAGACCTACCCACATACTCTATATATCTCTCTGAGAGAGAAGCTTTTTCCCGTCACGCTGCTCTTTGAAATGTAAAAAATGGTCCAGAATTGACAGAGAAATGAATGATCAAAAAAACGTCTTTTTTGCCGCGATTTCCTGACTTTTTTGCAAAGGAAGTGACCGACAGCAGGCAATCTACAGCTGTTTATAGGACAATCCATAAATAAGGAGATGAATTGAACTGACGCCTTTCCACGTGGAGTCGTGGACATCTCCAAGGCGCACAGACGCCCGCACTGTGCGCACGTGGCTCTGCCTTCTCAGATCGGTTAAGAAGTGGTCTGAGATGGCGTTATCTAGTTCCCAAATCTATTTGACGAAATTAGCAACTTAAGGGACTGCGCAACAAACACGCCCATGACCACACCTCCAGTTACAAATAACGGTGTCGCATAAAGAATAGTGGCTAAGGGAAGAGAAAAGGTGACCAAAATAGCAATAAGGGAATTCGCTGCGGGTATCGGGTAACGTTAGGGACAATGGGTGGAACGAAAATCGCGCCATATGGCTGTTATAAACCTTCAGGGGTTTGAAGTATAGGATGTTACGAAACATCGACTATATTGGTCCAGTATGATGTGATGCGATACAATAATTTGAAATCAATACAGTAACTATTTTGTGATTTTTTTCAGTATGTGCGAAACATGTGGATAGTATAAGTGTTTAATGGGAAATGTATTCTAATGGATTTAAATAAGTAAAAACAGTGATCTGGCATATAGATGGACATTATATCTGAACACATGATTTGGTTTTATTCTTGAAATGGCTAAATGCATTGCACAGATGCTTAGTAATGGTAAAAATCTGTACCGATACAGATACTGTGCTTTCGTTGCAATAGGATCTACATTGAAGGTTACTTTTTTAATAAATTATGGTTCTAAAGGAGGAACAGCAAAATAATTTCTGTTATGGTTGTGACAGCTATAAAACAGTTGTGACTGGTGGACAATGTCACAACCACCATGCAATGAAAATAAATATATAGTGCACACACACACACACACACACACACACACACACACACACACACACACACACACACACACACACACACACACACACACACACACACACACACACACACAATTACGTCGGCTGCGCCTCGGTCAGTTATTAGGAAACAAATCACCGGTTCGTCGGGTGTTATCCCGCTTATTACATGGCTTACGTCAGTGGTTTTCAACCAGTGGTCCGAGGACCACCAGTGGTCCTTGAGAGGGTGACGGCAACGGCATGTAAACAACCAAATACGTAGCTAACCAAATGGACCCGCCAACGGCATGTAAACAACCAAATACGTAGCTAACCAAATGGACCCGCTAACGGCGTGCTGGAACTAAATGCGGAAGCGGGAAGCGCACCGTGGTTTTCAACCAGTGGTCCGAGGACCACCAGTGGTCCTTGAGAGGGTGACGGCAACGGCATGTAAACAACCAAATAGGCTACGTAGCTAACCAAATGGACCCGCTAACGGCGTGCTGGAACTAAATGCAGAAGCGCAGCGCGGATTGATATGAACACAGCTGTTTGCACTTTGGGGAACTTGTTTATGCAGCGGTCAAATATAGCGCGGAGCGGTGATTATAGTGTAATATTTGACCGCTCACATGACCAGAACGCTGGCTTCTGATTGGAGCATTCATTCAAGCCATGTAATAATGTTGTTTATTCTGTGTTGGTTTAGTTTAAAACCTCCTAAATCACATGTATTGATTGTGTAACTACAGTAAACCTCATATTCCATCCTGAACAGACAGATTGTGTCAGACAACAGAGACGAGTTGCTGACAGAAATGTGAGTGTGGTGATCTGTCCAGACTGGTCGACTACACCTCCATCACAGAAGATCAAAGATGTCCTTCTACACGGTGTGACTCTGTGTTCTCCTGGACCCCACGCTGTCCTGCTGAATGTTCCTGTCTGGACCTGCTTCTCTGAAGCTGACAGGAGATCAGTGGAGGAACACATGGAGCTGCTGGGGGACAGAGTCTGGAGACACACTCTGGTTCTGTTCACAGTGGGAGCCTGGCTGGGAGAGAGACGTGTTGAGGAGTACATCGAGGCTGAAGGAGAACCTCTGAGGAGGATCCTGGAGAAATGTGGCTACAGGTACCATGTTCTAGACTGCTACAATCTGGACATCTCAGAAGTGAAAGAGCTGATGGAGAAAGTAGAAGACATGGTGACGAGGAACAGAGGACACTTTGGACCTTCAGACTCCAGAGAAGACAGCTCTGTCAGAGACACAGGACACCTCAGGGAGGGACATGAGACGAGACAGAAGACCCTGTTAGAAAGACTGAAAGGAAAGAAGACATTTACTGATGAAGAATGGAACAGACGAGAAGAAGAATTCAAGAAGAGAGAGGAGAAATGGAGGAGAGAGAAGGAAGAATGGAGGAGAGAGAAGGAAGAGATGATAGAGAAGGTGTTGCAGTTTGTGGAAAAGGATCCAGAAGAACCAACTCTGCCACCTGTCAGGAGAAGAAACAGCAAAGAGAATGTTAATCCAAGCAGTGAGTATAAATAGAATTGATCTGATTACATTTTTCCGCAATTATTCGAAGCAGCTTTACTGGCATGTTTTGGAAAACATACTTTTTATTGACAAAGTAAGTGTCATAACTGTTATTATGATGACGTACGATTTGTATCTCCTTCTTCTGGAAGGTACACATATTAATACTAATACTAATAAAAATCAATCTATTGTGGTGTGTTGTGTTGTGTTTCAGTGAGTGGTGGAACGCCATCTGAAGCAGGAAGTTTCATCCGCAGGTCACATGACAAGGTTTCTGATTGGCTGATGAGAGGTTCCTCTTCAGGATATGGAACTGACGTTGCCAGTCAGCTGGAAGCGATGAGTGTGAGAGATGAAGATGAGATGATTTAAAAAGAAATGGGACAAATTAAAAAGAACAATCATTTCATTATCAAATGAAGAATCTTCATGCAGTCATGATGAAATGTACAATATATAACTGCCAACAACTGTAACAAGCATGTAAAATAAACATTTATCTATGTCCAAATGTATATCATCATTCTTTCTTTTTTTTGTATTATGCATTTGTTTTCATGGTGTTATCTATTTTGTAAGAACAACGCTGATTGATTTGACCTACATTTATGGGAAATGTATAGCCTATAGAGTTTGAATCTATTTCAATGTGACTATTCCTGTTGCATGTTCAAACGAGTTAGATGTGTTCTGAGCTTTGTAAAAACGTCATTTCTTCACTTTTATTAATTAAACTTCACTTCATTTCTGATTTTTATTCATGTCTTTCTGGTTCAAGTTGGACTGGTTAAGAGGAAAGCTGTCATTCTATGATCCTGACTCTAGCACACACCTGAACACCTTCACATGAAAAAGAATCTATTGATCTGATATTGATCAAGGTATCTCCATATGGTATTCAGAAGGGATTGGTTTATTGCAGGTTATGAAGTATTATTTTGAAATACATGTGTTTTAGTTAATGTGACATTCAGCTTTGAATTGTGTTGTGCTGACAGACAGACATTTGAACATATAATATGATTCCCAATAACATGCTTTTATTTTTGAAAGTTTGTAAATATATTATAATTGGATCAGTTTATGTGATATGTGATTGATGTGTGTTGATGTGTCTGATCTTATTAAAGATGATCACAGCAAAGTGAGTCAGACGTGTGTGATTCAGTAGAATGAGTAGTTCATACACTAGACTAGAATATTTATTACAAGTAAACATACTCAATCAACCCAAGTAATTGAGTGAAAGTACAAATACTGATGATCAAATATTAATAGAGGAAGTCACTCTGTCTTTACTGTTTAGAATCAGTGATGTTTACAATTGTATTGTTTTGTATGTGTGAGTGAAACAACTTTGAATGGAACTGAATGTTTAAGTGAAGACTGACTCCCTTCAGTGTCATCACAGCAAACCTCCAACAGAGGGCAGTGTTTACCAGGAGTAGTGTGGAAGAAGGTAACAGGTCAAGTGGCCACACCAGATAACTGGACTCTATCGCTGTCTCTCTCCCTAGCGCTTTCAGACACACAAGGTTGAAAAACAATGGACCAAAGTTAGTTTTCCAAATCGATCCTAACCCAAATCAACCCTAACCTCAGACCCGTGGGCTTGGGCTTGTAAATAAACAAAAACATTAACAAATGGTGAACAAAGGATTCCCACAATGTCTCTGGTGCTTTCGTGCACGTTCAACCGGCTATTTTGACAGGTACTTCTTTCCCCATCAGCCGGGATATTTATCACTACTGTGTGATATAAGTCAGGAACGAACGGGTTACCTGGAGAGAGGAAGAGAGAAGTGCCGACATTAGTTCTATGGCCATGCTGTCACATTTCTGAAGCGTGGGGTGTGTGTGTGTGTGTGTGTGTGTGTGTGTGTGTGTGTGTGTGTGTGTGTGTGTGTGTGTGTGTGTGTGTGTGTGTGTGTGTGTGTGTGTGTGTGTGTGTGTGTGTGTGTGTGCGTGTGTGTGTGTGTGTGTGTGTGGCCCGACCTGTCCCCTCGAGAGTCAGTGAGGAAGTGACACAGCCTCCTCTGCCCGCTTTGTCTACTCGGGTAGACACGCAGGTGGCCTTGATGAGTAGACTTGAACTTGAGACAGAATGTAGGCGGGGACGTAACGTGGGCGGGGCTGGGCTGTGCTGCTTCCCCGCTGACCCACGTGGGTTCCAGGTCTCCCTGGCGGCTCGCAACACCCCACAATATATATATATATATATATATATATATATATATATATATATATATATATATATATATATATATATATATATATATATATATATATATATATATATATATTGTTGACTAAAATGTTGCCTCGAATTTCTTGTTGCTTAAAGGTAATAAATGAATTGTGTGTTTTACTGTATCACACTGTTAATGGTAAGCTATAGGCGCTAACTTTTAATGCTGTATTTAGCATGTTCTAAAATATGAGGAATTGTAATAAATAAGATAAATAAACATTGTGATCAGGGCAGAGCCTTCCTGTTACCTTTTAGATTCATGGAGGGTCAGGACAGTTTAGAACTGCAGTGCTGTCTGGTTTTGAAGGAGTAAAGGGATTCACATTATCTTGAGTTCAGTTAGGGTCCATTTGGTTTCATTTATCTGCTCTCAGAAAAATATATTGAAAATGGTTGGAATTCCCCTTTAATAATAAAGGAATGGAATAAGGGAGACATTCTAGGGCTAAAGATGATAATTCATATTTCAGAAGAACTGTTGTCAGTCAATGCTACTGATACACATAGAAAGAATGATTTGATCTAAAGCTGTACATTTGGACTGTGGATTCCATTCACTCATTCACACACCTTTACATATAGATCATTCACACATTCATCCAGCGATGGCAGTGGACACCATGCAAGGCACCAACCTGCACATCAGGAGCAGTTAGGAGTTCAGAGTCTTGCTCAAGGACACTTCCACACTAACTCTGGGGTGAGGAACCTGCAGGGATTGAACCGGGAACCTTGTGGTTCCCATCAGGCCACTCTACCGCTGGTCCACCGCTATACTTCATATGGTCATCATACAAGACTTGTTTACTTTACGTCAGGTTACACCTTTTCAATTCATCATAATGTATAAAGACTTACAAATATAATCATCATGATTATAAATAAAGTTATCATCGCACATCAGGGGTTTTCAACAGGTGGTCCGGGGACCACCAGTGGTCCTTGAGAAGGTTCCAGGTGGTCCCCAGGCTAAATGATGGAAAGTTGGTTAACCAGAGGTAACTCTTGAGAATGTAAAAATGAAACCAAATGAACCCTTGCGGGTCCATTTGGTTTCATTTTCACACTCTCAAGAGTTAAAATATTCATCATCTGAATTAGCGCCACTTGATTAAGAAGTCTACACTGTTTTGTGTAATGATAATATTAATATATTACACTTGCTCAGACAGTAATATATTAAGATAATATATAGCTTTAAAATGAAGGTAATAATTAATATGTGATATATTAACAAGGTATATTAATATTCCCAACAGTGTCTGTGAGTCGACGACACCTTGAAACATTTCTACTGGTTTACAATAGGGTCCACTATGTACATTTAGAGATGTACAAATGTACGCTTTCATAGCCGACACCAAGAAATCATAGTGGATTTTTTAAGAAAAAAAATGGAAAGAAAAAATGGAAAGAAAACATGTACAGTGACGGCAAAGGGGTCCCCCCCCCCCCCCCCCCCCCCCCCCATATGTGCTGTTCATGACATGGGTCGGGGGCATTCCAACATGGTCCAATATACATACATACAACAGTCCTAATAGACCCCAGGGAATTACATCTGGCCACAAAGGAGCCTCCTTCACATTCAGTAGATCCTGTGATATTTTTCAGCCAGGTGTAATTTCCTGGGGTTTATTATGACTTTAGTAGTAGACAATAAAAAAGAAATTGCTTTAAAATATATTTAAAATATTATATATATATATATATATATATATATATATATATATATATATATATATATATATATATATATATATATATATATATATATATATATATATATATATATATATATATAGTGGTTCTCAACTTCGATGATTGAGAACCACTACATTTAATACTCATTCCAGAGGGCCACAATGCATATAGCCTACAGTATAGTCAACAAGTATTTCAATATTAACCTGTGGGAGCATTAAGTGAAGGTGGGGGTCCACATGCTCCCAGGCCACCAGTAGCCTGTGTAAATACACAATAAAATTAATAAAATAAATCCTCTCCCTGAAATAGAGGTCTGAAGAAAGCCACTAACATGGTGAAACATCTTGATGACATCATCAGGATGTATTTTCACCATGTTAATGGATTTCTTTAGACGCTTCTTTTTCTTTTTTTCTCTCTCAGAAAAAAAATGAAAATGGTGGACTTCCCCTTTAAGGCCTATTCAGAGTTTGATTTTCAGGTAGTTCTGGTAGTGGACTATGGAATAGCGGTGGTCACAGTGCTCTGAGCGGCGCTCAGAAATTCTGAACTCTGAATGAGCCTATATACATGCCCCGTGTGTTTGTGTGTGTGGGTGTGTGCGTGCGTGCGTGTGTGTCGTACAGTATGTGTGTGTGCTGACAGAGCAGTAGAGTGCCCATAAAAACTATATTTGTTAAAACAATCACATCCGCATGGACTGATGGGCGCTCTCATCTTACAACATAATGTTCAAAACAAACATTATTTGTTATTGTATAGCGTTTCCTTAAACAAACATTATATTTGTTATTGTATAGCGTTTCCTTAAACAAACATTATATTTGTTATTGTATAGCGTGTCCTTAAACAAACATTGTATTTGTTATTGTATAGCGTTTCCTTAAACAAACATTATATTTGTTATTGTATAGCGTTTCCTTAAACAAACATTATATTTGTTATTGTATAGTCTATAGCGTTTCCTTGAACAAACATTATATTTGTAAAGAAGAAAATAACAAATGAAATATTGTGTCAGATGCATTTAATGGTCCATAATGTATAAATTATACATCATGATGTGAACTACAGTGTGTGTGTGTGTGTGTGTGTGTGTGTGTGTGTGTGTGTGTGTGTGTGTGTGTGTGTGTGTGTGTGTGTGTGTGTGTGTGTGTGTGTGTGTGTGTGTGTGTGTGTGTGTGTGTGTGTGTGTGTGTGTGTGTGTGGTGTGTGTATATGTATTAGTATGTGGGTGTTGGTGCCTTGTTGTTATCGTGACTAAACAATGTTTTCTCTGACAGGAATGGCCACCCGCTTCGACCTCTATCCATCGATTGAATAGACACTTATCAACAGAAGTGTTAGGATCCAATCGTGCCGGTATAGCAGATATTCGGATACCCGCCGGGCAAGTAGATATTTTGTATTCATTGCATCGGTGGATCACGGATACTACTAGTAGGGCGGGGCGAAGGAAGTTTTACTGAAGTTATGGTTAGGGTTAGGTTAGGTTTAGGCATAAGTTTACTGAGGTTAAGTTTAGGGTTGGGGTTAGGTGTAGGCATAGCCTAGTTTTACTGAGGTTATGTTTAGGGTTTAGGATTAGGCTAGGGTTAGGGTTAGACGGTGCTTTATGCGGTTACTAACCCTAAAACTATGCTTCGCCCCGCCCTACTAGTAGTATCCGTGATCCACCGATGCAATGAATACAAAATATCTACTTGCCCGGCGGGTATCCGAATATCTGCTATACCGGCACGATTGGATCGTAACATTTCTGTTGATAAGTGTCTATTCAATCGATGGATAGAGGTCGAAGCGGCTCGAATGGCTTACCTCAGGATGGTGATGTTGGGAGGAAGTTGGTCTGGAAAGAGTTCATCAGGAAACACCATTCTGGGAGGAAGTGTTTTTAAAGCTGGAGTTTTTCGGTCAGTGCAGAGTGTAAGACATGGTGAAGCAGCAGGGAGACATCTGACAGTGGTGGACTCACCAGGATGGAACAGATGCATACCACTACAGGACAGTCCAGAGATGGACAAACTGGACATCCAGAACAGTGTGTGTCTCTGTCCTCCTGGACCACATGCTGCTCTTCTGACGGTTCCTCTTCATACAGCATTCACCAAACGAGACAGAGTAGCATTAGAGGAACACATGTCACTTCTGTCACAGAGAGTGTGGAGTCACACTATAGTACTGTTCACCTTTGGAGACCGTCTGGGAGACAGAAGCATTGAGCAGCACATTGAGGCTGGAGGGGAACACCTCCGCTGGCTTGTTGACAAATGTGGGAACAGGTATCATGTCTTCAACAATGAGAAGAGAGATGACACTCAGGTCACACAGCTGCTGGAGAAGATGGAGGAGATGGTGGCAGGAAACAGAGGTGGACACTATGAAGTTGATGGAGATGTTGCAGAGAGGAAGAGGAACATGGAGGAACATGTCCTGACATTGATGACCAAGACACACAGACACAGAGCTGTTCTGAAAGCTCTGTTTGAAGGTAATGAACAACACCTGGAAATCAGTCAGTTAGTCAGAGTGGTCAATTATTAAACAGTATGTATTTGGCTGTGCACAATTCTGCATGCATGTAGCAACTTGACATAATCTATAATTGAAGAATAAATATAATATAAAAGTGTTCTGAGCTTGCAGATCGGCTACTACAGTATTTCACTTAATTTGTGAAAAAAATACATGAACAGTATGTTTATGTTTGACAGCATGGATATGAAGACCAAATGATTGATACATAGTTCAAAGTGTGTGTGTGTGTGTGTGTGTGTGTGCGTGCGTGTGTGTGTGTGTGTGTGTGTGTGTGTGTGTGTGTGTGTGTGTGTGTGTGTGTGTGGTGTGTGTGTGTGTGTGTGTGTGTGTGTGTGTGTGTGTGTGTGTGTGTCAGGAGAACATCAGAGTCTACCAGATGTGAGGCTGATGTTGGTTGGAGGAGAACAGTTAACCAGAAGATTGGCTGGACGTCACATACTGCAGGGTGCGTTTCCAGTCAGTGAGGTGAGTAATATTGTATGAACTTCATGTTATAATGAATGACACTCTAAATACATCAAATATCAACATTTTCTGTTGATAATATGAAGGAGGTTGTGAATGTTGACATAGTGCCCATAGCACTTGTATTACATACCAACCCACAGTACTTGCTGCAATGACTTATATCAGTTGCCTAAGCCCTAATGTATTACTTTTTTTTTTACAATGTTTTTCTAGCGCTTCATTGTATATTGTAAAATTTATTGTGAATCCTGATTAAATTGTAAAATTTGAGTGTCTGCTAAATATCTAAATTGTAATTGTGTCAGTTATACGTAAGTGCACACTAAGGCTGTTATAAACCTTCAGGGGTTTGAAGTATAGGATGTTACGAAACATCGACTATATTGGTCCAGTATGATGTGATGCGATACAATAATTTGAAATCAATACAGTAACTATTTTGTGATTTTTTTCAGTATGTGCGAAACATGTGGATAGTATAAGTGTTTAATGGGAAATGTATTCTAATGGATTTAAATAAGTAAAAACAGTGATCTGGCATATAGATGGACATTATATCTGAACACATGATTTGGTTTTATTCTTGAAATTGCTAAGTGCATTGCACAGATGCTTAGTAATGGTAAAAATCTGTCCCGATCCGATACAGATACTGTACTTTCGTTGCAATAGGAACATACAGTATCTGTACTTTCCTTTTTTAATAAATTATGGTTCTAAAGGAGGAACAGTGAAATAATTTTGCAACCACGATCATTGGTTGTGACAGCTATAAAACAGTTGTGACTGGTGGCCAATGGTCACAACCGTTACAAAATAAAAATAATTTCAGTAAAATGATTTTGCCCCTTCTGTTCTAACATTTGCTTGAAAATTCAAACCCTAAAATTACGGGTAGGGTACAGCCATAGAGAGTGTGTGCACACGTTCAGATACCTTAATGTATATACACACATAGGAATTTGCTTTGACATTAACATAAGTGCATTCAAATACTTTTTCCACAATGAACAGCACACAAGAACACCATGCAATGAAAATAAATATAAAGTGCGCGCGCACACACACACACACACACACACACACACACACACACACACACACACACACACACACACACACACACACACACACACACACACACACACACACACACACACACACACACACAATTACTGTTGTTTATTCTGTGTTGGTTTAGTTTAAAACCTCCTAAATCACATGTATTGATTGTTATAACCACAGTAAACCTCATATTCCATCCTGAACAGACAGAATGTGTCAGACAACAGAGACGAGTTGCTGACAGAAATGTGAGTGTGGTGATCTGTCCAGACTGGTCGACTACACCTCCATCACAGAAGATCAAAGATGTCCTTCTACACGGTGTGACTCTGTGTTCTCCTGGACCCCACGCTGTCCTGCTGAATGTTCCTGTCTGTTACAGTTTCTCTGAAGCTGACAGGAGATCAGTGGAGGAACACATGGAGCTGCTGGGGGACAGAGTCTGGAGACACACTCTGGTTCTGTTCACTGACGGATGGTGGCTGGGAGAGAGATGTGTTGAGGAGTACATCGAGGCTGAAGGAGAACCTCTGAGGAGGATCCTGGAGAAATGTGGCTACAGGTACCATGTTCTAGACTGCATCAATCTGGACATCTCAGAAGTGAAAGAGCTGATGGAGAAAGTTGAAGACATGGTGACGAGGAACAGAGGACACTTTGGACCTTCAGACTCCAGAGAAGACAGCTCTGTCAGAGACACAGGACACCTCAGGGAGGGACATGAGACGAGACAGAAGACCCTGTTAGAAAGACTGACAGGAAAGACATTTAGTGATGAAGAATGGAACAGGCGAGAAGAAGAATTCAAGAAGAGAGAGGAGGAATGGAGGAGAGAGAAGGAAGAGATGATAGAGAAGATGTTGCAGTTTGTGGAAAAGGATCCAGAAGAACCAACTCTGCCACCTGTCAGGAGAAGAAACAGCAAAGAGAATGTTAATCCAAGCAGTGAGTATAAATAGAATTGATCTGATTACATTTTTCCGCAATCATTCGAAGCAGCTATACTGGCATGTTTTAGAAAAACATGCTTTTTATTGACAAAGTAAGTGTCATAACTGTTATTATTATGACGTACAATTTGTATCTCCTTCTTCTGGAAGGTACACATATTAATACTAATACTAATAAAAATCAATCTATTGTGGTGTGTTGTGTTGTGTTTCAGTGAGTGGTGGAACGCCATCTGAAGCAGGAAGTTTCATCCGCTGGTCACATGACAAGGTTTCTGATTGGCTGCTGAGAGCGTCCTCTTCAGGATATGGAACTGACGTTACCAGTCAGCTGGAAGCGATGAGTGTGAGAGATGAAGATGAGATGATTTAAAAAGAAATGGGACAAATTAAAAAGAACAATAATTTCATTATCAAATGAAGAATCTTCATGTAGTCATGATGAAATGTACAATATAACTGCCAACAACTGTAACAAGCATGTAAAATAAACATTTATCTATGTCCAAATGTATATCATCATAGTTTAGATTAGTTTCTTTCTTTTTTTGTATTATGCATTTGTTTTCATTGTGTTATCTATTTTGTAAGAACAACGCTGATTGATTTGACCTACATTTATGGGAGAAATGTATAGCCTATAGAGTTTGAATCTATTTCAATGTGACTATTCCTGTTGCATGTTCAAACGAGTTAGATGTGTTCTGAGCTTTGTAAAAACTTCATTTCTTCACTTTTATTAATTAGACTTCACTTCATTTCTGATTTTTATTCATGCATTTCTGGTGCAAACTGGACTGGATAAGAGGAAAGCTGTCATTCTATGATCCTGACTCTAGCACACACCTGAACACCTTCACATGAAAAAGAATATATTGATCTGATATTGATCAAGGTATCTCCATATGGTATTCAGAAGGGATTGGTTTATTGCAGGATATGAAGTATTATTTTGAAATACATGTGTTTTAGTTAAGGCTGTTGAGAATAGTTAATTAATGGGATTAAATTAATTCTGTCGATTAATTTGATTAAAATTTGTAATGCGATTAACTCATGTGCACACTGACTCTGAGCATTTTCTAATTGAAAGAAATGTCTAGGGCACGGTTTTATGGAGACATATAGCTGTGTCTCTCCCTCTAACCAGAGGCATAGAGTATAGCTGGAGTATCTACAAGCATTGAGAGCTTGTAGATCACCTATTTTGATACATATTTTAAAGATAAATGGTTATTTTTTCACAGATTCTGTTTCTTTTTTTGAAAACATGCATATTTTGGACATCATTTGAATGGTGATTAATCATGATTAAATTAATTTTGAAGCTGTGATTAATTTGATCAAAATTAAAATAAGATTAAAATCATTCAACAGCCCTAGTTTTAGTTAATGTGACATTCAGCTTTGAATTGTGTTGTGCTGACAGACAGACATTTGAACATATAATATGATTCCCAATAACATGCTTTTATTTTGAAAGTTTGTAAATATATTATAATTGGATCAGTTTATGTGATATGTGATTGATGTGTGTTGATGTGTTTGATCTTATTAAAGATGATCACAGTAAAGTGAGTCAGACGTGTGATTCAGTAGAATGAGTAGTTCATACACTAGACTAGAATATTTATTACAAGTAAACATACTCAATCAACCCAAGTAATTGAGTGAAAGTACAAATACTGATGATCAAATATTAATAGAGGAAGTCACTCTGTCTTTACTGTTTAGAATCAGTGATGTTTACAATTGTATTGTTTTGTATGTGTTAGTGAAACAACTTTGAATGGAACTGAATGTTTAAGTGAAGACTGACTCCCTTCAGTGTCATCACAGCAAACCTCCAACAGAGGGCAGTGTTTACCAGGAGTAGTGTGGAAGAAGGTAACAGGTCAAGTGGCCACACCAGATAACTGGACTCTATCGCTGTCTCTCTCCCTAGCGCTTTCAGACACACAAGGTTGAAAAACAATGGACCAAAGTTAGTTTTCCAAATCGATCCTAACCCAAATCAACCCTAACCCCAGACCCGTGGGCTTGGGCTTGTAAATAAACAAAAACATTAATAAATGGTGAACAAAAAGGATTCCCACAATGTCTCTGGTGCTTTCGTGCACGTTCAACCGGCTATTTTGACAGCTACTTCTTTCCCCATCAGCCGGGATATTTATCACTACTGTGTGATATAAGTCAGGAACGAACGGGTTACCTGGAGAGAGGAAGAGAGAAGTGCCGACATTAGTTCTATGGCCATGCTGTCACATTTCTGAAGCGTGGGTGTGTGTGTGTGTGTGTGTGTGTGTGTGTGTGTGTGTGTGTGTGTGTGTGTGTGTGTGTGTGTGTGTGTGTGTGTGTGTGTGTGTGTGTGTGTGTGTGCGCGCGCGCGTGTGCGTGCGTGCGTGCGTGCGTGCGTGCGTGTGTGTGTCCGTGTGTCCGCACTGTTACAGTGCGGACGCACTAGATGATGGACACGGGACTTCTGACGCTCCAAAGAGCGGCTCTTTGAGGCTTTGGGCGGTTCCAAGAGGAGACGCACAGCAGAGCCAAAGTGGGACAGAGTTACGACACTCCCGTCCAAAAGTGTATTGAGCTACTGCTCCACATAGACCTCTATTCAACTAGGCATAAATGCATTCAACTCAGGCAACAGCCCAGCTTTAATGATCTTATTAAATCGTTTTGTAGCCCCTATTTAGTTGTTACTGTAAAGTAGTCTAGGCTACTTTAAAACAGTTGCCATGGTTCACACATGCCTAAAATAGCTCTTATTTGCGCCGCCCTTGTTGAAAACAAATTGTATTTCCAACTCCACGTTGTCCCTATTCAGGCTGCATGAACAGCAGCTTGTGCGCTCAGTTTCCAACCCATCAATGTCGCAACTCTTCCACTAGATGGCTGTGGACGTACGGTGGAGAAGCTGCTGGCTGCTTCTGTTCCATTGGCTGGTGGAACACCAAAGAAGCTGGTCTTTGCGGCACTTTTCCGCCACGGCCATTTTTATTTCCCATCCACATGTAGCCATGCCCTTACCTTACCGCCCCGACCTGTCCCCTCGAGAGTCAGTGAGGAAGTGACACAGCCTCCTCTGCCCTCTTTGTCTACTCGGGTAGACGCGCAGGTGGCCTTGATGAGTAGACTTGAACTTGAGACAGAATGTAGGCGGGGACGTAACGTGGGCGGGGCTGGGCTGTGCTGCTTCCCCGCAGAGCCTTGCAAATACAGAGTTACGCCAACTCCGTTCACTTCATGGCGCCAGTCCAATGGCGGCTCCTCTACATAGACCTCTATTGGATAGTGACAACAAATAGTGACAGCCGGAAGTTACTGAATGCATTGGAGCCTACGGGCTCGCGCGAGTACTAGAACCACGTGACCAGACGATTTTCTGTCCCCTCAATGTCGCAACTCTGTCTATTTCTAAGGCTCTGCTTCCCCGCTGACCCACGTGGGTTCCAGGTCTCTCTGGCGGCTCGTTGCCTAGCGACACCCCACAGTATATTCACAGCAGAACTGCTAATGACAGAAATGAGAGGATGTCACATTGATGGAGGATGTTGTGTATGAAATGGATTGTTTACACCAGAAATGACAATAAAAACATAATGATGGTGATGGATTTAGATGGTCTCAAACAACCACAACAATTGCCTATATTCATCGATTCAAGAAACCACTTGTTGCCTGGCTGTCAGTATTAAGTTAATTAAAGTGAACTAGTTTTAGATAAATACAAATATACAATTTTATAGCCCAAACCAAGAAATCATAGTGGGGTTAAAATAAAATAAAATAAAACATCTACAGTGAGGGCAAAGGAGTGTGGACAGGGGAATCAGATTTTATGGGGGCCAGTTTCAAATTGCAGTTGTCTGTAGGTGACCTTTGAGAGTGGTTTTGAAGGAGTCAAGAGATTCACATGTCTTAATGACTGTTGGTAGGGTGTTCCAGGAATAGGAGTGAAATTAATTTAGGCCTAATCTGGGTTGCACATGGTTTGTCCAGTACTTTTTAATGTTAGTATAAAGTTAGTCATCAGCTCTCTAATATGAAACAGTGTGTGAACTTTAATCCACACTCATTCCTTACTACAGGTTATGGTATAATGGATAATAAACTTTGTTTGAGTGGAGCTATCCCCTTCCATGCACAGCTTCTGAAAATCTGTCCCCTCACTTCACGGAAGTGTGATTTATTATTGACTTATACATCAATTTATTATTGATTTATTATTGACTTATGGACGCCAACAAGGTATATGTCAACCTGCTGATAACAATCTAAATGCAGGATGACTTTATATTCCATTCTCTCTGAATAAAAACTAAGGACTTCAGTCCACAATCCTTCCTTACAGCAGATCAATGATTAGACAACATGTTCTCCATTTACAGGAATCAGCTGTCAGTCAGTCGTACATGTTGACACTGGAGCAGTGAGCTGAGAGACACCTGTTTCTACAAAGACACTCTGTACACACTGACAAGGTAGGATATGACTATTATTATTATATTATTACTACAGCATATACTACTCCTTACTGGTTGTAAGTTCTTATATTGCTTATGCCTAAACATCCCTGTGTGTGCATGTGCATGCTGACAGAACAGGGGTAGTTTCTACCATCTACACAGTGGTCATAGTGGACTGGTCTGGGACAGATTTGTGCAAAAAATGAGCCAGCCCAGCCTTGCATACACATACAGTACATACAGAGACATGGCACAGTTATAGATACAGTATCTCATGTGAGTACACCACTCCCATTTCTACAATTATTTCATTATATCTCTTCACTGGAAAACAGTGACGGAATGAAAGCCTTTTATCCAAGCTGTACAGTGACTATACTTCAGATTGTATCCAAGTTTCATTCTGTCACTGTTTTCCATTGAAGAGATATAATGAGATATTTGGAGAAATGGGAGAGGTGTACTGTACTCACATTTTTGAGATACTGTATATAGACGATTTTACATGGAGGGTTCCACATGTCCAAGGTGTCTGTATAAACTGTAATTGTTAAAACAATCACACCCGTGTGTAATTGAGGGACACTCTAAATCATCTTACAACATAATGTTTGTTTGAGCCAAAGGTGGGCAATTATTTACCCCAAGGGGCCAAATGAAAATATTGTGGAGTGCCAGGCTCAAAATATATTATACATTTTCATGGGAAATTGATGTTACCTTTAGAAATGTAATTTATTCAGTCCAAAACGGATGGTAAAAAGGTTGTCGGTCACATGAAATGTACGAATAAACATGCTTCAATAAGTAATGCCATGCATGAGGACAGATCAAATTAGAAAGTACTTTTTCCTCTAACTTCCAAGTAACCTGTAATGGGCTGGTCAGAGTCAGAGTAAGCCAAGAGGCCAAATAATGCCCATGTCTACTTTAAGCAACAGGTGCAAATGTTTGTTCAAAACAAACATTGAATTTGTTATTGTACATGGCGTTTTCTTAAACAAACCAGAAAACATAATCAAGTCTGTTTCTCTTATTCTCAATGCTACACTGTTTAGCTCTGTAGCCAGTGGTACTCTAATGATTTACTTAAGTAAACATATAAATACTATAATGTCAGACAGAGAGAGACATGGTACATTTATAGATAGATGTATTTACCTTTGTTTTATAGTGTCTGAATCAACTTTGTGTCTGTTTATGCATTAAAGACCTTTTAGCATAGAATGTAAGTCAACGATGAGTATTTTGAAATATATTTGTAATAAATGGAACATTCTTATTAAATATCTTGTCCAGTGTGTTTACACTTAGTAAACCTAGTAGTGAGTTTACTGTATACTGTATTGTTCCTTCCAGGTGTCAATAAAGGGTTAACAGCTACAGCACAAGGAGGAGTTCCTGAACCGAAAGTGAAAGGTTTGGTGTTCAGCGACTCACTGTAGTTTACACTATAGACTACAGTGTTCACCCTGTAGACTCTACAGAACCTTCTGTCAACAACACGTTTTACACAACTCTGACAACTGAAACACAGGTGAGGAATAAACACTATGATGTATTGTTCATTAAGAGAGAATATTGTCATTATATCCAGGCTAGAAAGAGCAGATTCACTCATTTTCATATTCGATTCCCCTGTTCAGTCTGTGGTAAAACTAAACAGGGCGAGGTACCAGGAAGTACAGAAGTATAACAGACCTACTTGAACTGTTTTATTGCTTTTAATTATTATCTTTTCTTCGGTTTTCTTCCCCATACACAGTTGTCCCTTATCCTGCCTGTAAATGTAAACATGTAAACTGTCACAGGCGTGTATTAAAGCTCACACAAACAATGCAGTGTAGGACTGTACAAGGATGGAGGTGATTAGGTTCCATATCACACGCACACACACACACACACGCACGCACGCACACACACACACACACACACACACACACACACACACACACACACACACACACACACACACACACACACACACACACACACACACACACACACACACACACACACACACACACACACACACACACTCACACACTGATGTAATGGTTCCCAATACGCAACTGTTGAAAACAACAAAGTGGTAATAATTACAGGTAATGACAATGTAGACAAAATGTTTACTGTCTGCCAGAACAGGAGGCAAACATAGTGTGTGTGTGTGTGTGTGTGTGTGTGTGTGTGTGTGTGTGTGTGTGTGTGTGTGTGTGTGTGTGTGTGTGTGTGTGTGTGTGTGTGTGTGTGTGTGTGTGTGTGTGTGTGTGTGTTTTCTCTGACAGGAATGGCTTACCTCAGGATGGTGTTGTTGGGAGGCTGGGGGTCTGGAAAGAGTTCATCAGGAAACACCATTCTGGGAGGAAGTGTTTTTAAAACTGGAGTTCTTCTTCGGTCAGTGCAGAGTGTAAGACATGGTGAAGCAGCAGGGAGACATCTGACAGTGGTGGACTCACCAGGATGGGGCAACAGACCACTACAGAAGAGTCCAGAGATGGACAAACTGGACATCCAGAACAGTGTGTGTCTCTGTCCTCCTGGACCACATGCTGCTCTTCTGACGGTTCCTCTTCATTCAGCATTCACCAAACAACACAGAGTAGCATTAGAGGAACGCATGTCACTTCTGTCACAGAGAGTGTGGAGTCACACTATAGTACTGTTCACCTTTGGAGACCGTCTGGGAGACAGAAGCATTGAGCAGCACATTGAGGCTGGAGGGGAACACCTCCGCTGGCTTGTTGACAAATGTGGGAACAGGTATCATGTCTTCAACAATGAGAAGAGAGATGACACTCAGGTCACACAGCTGCTGGAGAAGATGGAGGAGATGGTGGCAGGAAACAGAGGTGGACACTATGAAGTTGATGGAGATGTTGCAGAGAAGTTGTCAGAGAGGAAGAGGAACATGGAGGAACATGTCCTGACATTGATGACCAAGACACACAGACACAGAGCTGTTCTGAAAGCTCTGTTTGAAGGTAATGAACAACACCTGGAAATCAGTCAGTCAGTCAGACTGGTCAATTACTAAACAGTATGTATTTGGCTGTGCACAATTCTGCATGCATGTAGCAACTTGACATAATGTATAATTGAAGAATACATGAATACATATACCGGTAATATAAAAGTGAAGTCACACAGTGAAGTAATGGTTTGCGTGTGTGTGTGTGTGTGTGTGTGTGTGTGTGTGTGTGTGTGTGTGTGTGTGTGTGTGTGTGTGTGTGTGTGTGTGTGTGTGTGTGTGTGTGTGTGTGTGTGTGTGTGTGTCAGGAGAACATCAGAGTCTACCAGATGTGAGGCTGATGTTGGCTGGAGGAGACCAGTTTACGAGGATGTTGGCTGGAGATCACATACTGCAGGGTGTGTTTCCAGACAGTGTGGTGAGTAATATTATATGAACTTCATGTTATAATGAATGACCTCAAAGTCATAAATACATCAAATATCAACATTTTCTGATGATAATGTGAAGGAGGTTGTGAATGTTGATATAGTGTCAGTGATACGTATGTGCACACTAAGGCTGTTCTAAACCTTCAGGGGTTCCAACTATAGGGGTGTAACATGATATGATACATGGACCATATTGGTTCATTATGGTGATGGAATACGATTCAGTGATTTGAAATTGATACGGTACAGTGTACACAATTTTACACCACAATACACCATTTTGCAAATATATTCAGTATTTGTGAAATATTTGGACAGAACAGTTTTTTAATGGGAAAGTGTATTAATGGATATAAATAAGTAAAAACAGTGATCTGGCATATAGATGGACATTATATTTGAACACATGATTTGTTTTTCTTCTTAAAAATTGCATTGTGATTCTTTCTATTTTAAATCAATATTATACAAAGTAAAACCGAAGGCATAAAAATAGTGCAGAGCAATATGCCTATTTAGGCATATTCATTCAACACTGTTCACTAGACCTACTATATTCATTGCTGCTTGTTCTTGCTTGTATTTCTGAAATTACTCATATAAGTTCTATTATGTTATTAATAATGGTGAATGTCGCACCAATAGAATCTATATCGAAGTTTACGTTTTAAAGAATTAGAAACAAATGGCTCTAAGGGAGAGACTGTGAAATCATTTTGCGACCACAATTGTTGGCTGCAACCGTTATAAAACACTGTAACAGGTGGCCAACTGTCAAGAGCATTACAAATCAGGTCACTACTAAACCTTACCCTAACCCTAACCCTAAAAATGATCTCACCTATGCCTAAACCTAACCTTAACCCCTGACAGTTGGGGCCAACAGTTGTAACCATTTTATCACAGTCGTGACCGTTGGTCGCGCTCGCAAAATAATTTTGCAACGGTTGGAAAATAGCATATTAGTCAATAACATACTGTAAATCAGTTTGGCCCAACGGTCGCAACCGTTTTATAGTGGTTGCAACCACGGTCGCAAAATGATTTTGCCCCTCCTGTTCACTTGAAAATTAAAGCCCTAAAATTAGAGGTAGGTACAACCATACAGAGCACGTGTACACGCAAAAAAACACCCCCCCCCCCCCACACACACACACACACAATAACAATACAGTTATTGTAATTATTATAACTAACATACAGTAAACCTCATATTCCAGCCTGTGACAGAATGTATCAGACAACAGAGACGAGTTGCTGACAGAAATGTGAGTGTGGTGATGTGTCCAGACTGGTCAACTACACCTCCATCACAGAAGATCAAAGATGTCCTTCTACACGGTGTGACTCTGTGTTCTCCTGGACCCCACGCTGTCCTGCTCAATGTTCCTGTCTGGACCAGTTTCTCTGAAGCTGACAGGAGATCAGTGGAGGAACACATGGAGCTGCTGGGGGACAGAGTCTGGAGACACACTCTGGTTCTGTTCACAGTGGGAGTCTGGCTGGGAGAGAGACGTGTTGAGGAGTACATCGAGGCTGAAGGAGAACCTCTGAGGAGGATCCTGGAGAAATGTGGCTACAGGTACCATGTTCTAGACTGCTTCAATCTGGACATCTCAGAAGTGAAAGAGCTGATGGAGAAAGTAGAAGACATGGTGACGAGGAACAGAGGACACTTTGGACCTTCAGACTCCAGAGAAGACAGCTCTGTCAGAGACACAGGACACCTCAGGGAGGGACATGAGACGAGACAGAAGACCCTGTTAGAAAGACTGAAAGGAAAGAAGACGCTAACTGATGAAGAATGGAACAGCCTGGAAGAAGAATGGAGGAGAGAGAAGGAGGAGATGATAGAGAAAGTGTTGCGGTTTGTGGAAAAGGATCCAGAAAAAATAACTCTACCGCCTGTCAGGAGAAGGATGAGCAACGACTTAATCAATCCAAGCAGTGAGTATTCAAAGGAACTTTTTTGCTATGTTTGAGAAGACATTGTATGTTTAGAATGCCAAAGCAGTTGCTATTGTTCTGAATACACACAACTAGTTTCTCCTCATGCTGACTGGGACACATAATCAGTATATTGTTGTCTTGTGTTTCAGTGAGTGGTGGAACGCCATCTGAAGCAGGAAGTTCACACTTCTGGTCACGTGACAAGGTTAATGATTGGCTGCTGAGAGCATCCTCTTCAGGATATGGAACTGATGTTGCCAGCCAGCTGGAAGCGATGAGTGTGAGAGATGAAGATGAGATTTAAAACAGAGGTTCCCAATCACCGGTCTGTGGACCGGCGCTGAACCGTGAGACATGTGCCTCCGGTCTGCGAGAAGGGAATCCCATATTTTCCCATCAATTAAAAATCCACTTAAAATCATAACTGAGAACTTGAGAAAACAAAAAAGACCTGAGAACTAGTGAGCAGCTGATTGGGTGCTATGTGCAAATCAGCCATTAGAACGCAAATGATGCTTTTCATTCACTTTCGATCCCAATTATCTGGAAGGTATATCTCTCTGAAAACTTTCAGTTCTTATTGAGCTTCTGAAGATTTTGGGGGTGGAGGGAACATGACGTCTGTTTCCCCGACCACCACACAGACTTTCCAAATAACGATGAAAAGTTACACAACAAGGAGTTTATAGAAGGCTTTGAGTATTATTAGGCTACTCTATGCTTTGAGTCTGTGTTGCTTCTGTGTTCCGTAGCATAACAGCTAACGCCTATTCAATATAATGATAATGATCACGCTAATAATGTAACACAATACTACACAGTGACGACTCAGGATTATTAATTCATGTCAAATAATTAATTCAAGATGATAACACGGGTAAAGTGTCACTCTGTATGTTTAACTAAATGTTTCCACATGTCTAAAGTCATTAAATAGACACCTTATTCTATTCAGGGACCCCTGCTTTAAAGCAACTTGAAATTAAATGAATTATTTTTTTTTACTGCAGCACAGCGTCAGCGGTAAGCTATAGGTGCTGTGTTGAGCATTTTAAAATACAGTATGAGGAATTGTAAAATAAATGAATAAAAAAATAATAAAAAAAAAAACATGAGGCAACCATTCCACACGTCAGGCTGAGTGTTCTTTGTGATTGTTAACCGATAACATTATCTTGGGTTCACATAGTAACTTCATGCAGGACCGAAATGAATCGAGTCCCATCTTGTGAATGAGGAACATGAAGTGTTTACCAACATGATGTTTTTCCTTCTATACTATAATGAACATATAATGAAACCATTCTAAAAGAAGTACATTATGATTTCATGTATAATAAAAGTCTTTGGATCCACTTTGACAAATTACAAAAAAAAAAAAATAATTCAGCTGCGTTTGAACTGCATTCTAATTCTGCAAACGACAGTACATCAATCAATCAATTTTCTGACTTCCACTGAGAATTATCAACAGACAACCAAGTAAAAATATAGATTATTTATGTTTTGTTTACATTCTCTCGTCCATGTGGTGACATGCTGTATATTCACACCAGAACTGCTAATGACAGTAATGAGATAATGTCACATTGATTGAGGGTGTTGTGTATAAAATGGATTGTTTACACCTGAAATGACAATAAAAACAACAATAAAAAATATTATGTATCTAAATATACTGCATATATAAAAAAAAACAACTTTTTTTTGCCCACCCTATAATCCATACATTCGTGAATCCACTTGTTGACCAGATGTCAGTATCAATCCATTTGTTTTGTAGGAGGTTATATGATTATGTGATCATCATTTCTCAAAGTGTTGATCACATATCATCTGTGAGCAGTGTTGGGACATGTGCACTACATAACTTGATATATTACATAATATATTACCAAAATGCAGTAACTTGTAATATAAATATATTACTTAACAAAAACAATCTAATATATTATACTTTTCTTTTTGCATTACTGCATTACTTTCAATATTACTTTCAGCCAATCTGCTTTGTTGAAAATGTGATAATGAAATTATCTTGACAACTGCAGAGGTTAAGTAATTACTTTTATATAATTTGTCATCAAATTATTTATTCAGGAGTGACTTTTTTCAAGTTTATTCCTATGTATTTGGCCAGATAGCCAAGTGCGCTTACTTTATTGTAGGTATGCCACTGGCCTACGCAATATTTGATTAGTGACACTAAATATTTAATTATACATTTTGTAAAATATAAATAAATAAATAAATAGAGTAATGTGTAATAGTAATAATAATATATTACACTTGCTCAGACAGTAATATTGTAAGATAATATATTGCTTTAAAATGAAGGTAATAATTAATATGTGATATATTAACAAGGTATATTAATATTCCCAACAGTGTCTGTGAGTCGACGACACCTTGAAACATTACAATAGGGTCCACTATGTACATTTAGAGACATACAAATGTACGCTTTCATAGCCCACACCAAGAAATCATAGTGGATTTTTTTAAGAAAAAAATAATGGAAAGAAAACATGTACAGTGACGGCAAAGGGGTGTGGACGGGGAAATCAGATTTTATGAGGGCCAGTTTCGAATTGCAGCCGTCCGTAGGTGCCCTTTGAGGAGAGCTTTGAGAGTGATTTTGAAAGAGTCAGGGGATTTGTCTTAAAGGGGAACTCCACCCATTTTCAACATTTTAATATGTCATTAATATACCTTAGAGATGCTGTGTGGACATGATGAAAAAAAGTTCCCCCAGTTCTGTATTTCCTAAAAATGGAGGTCTGAAAAAAATCAATAACATGGTGAAATACATCTGATGACATCATCAAGATGTATTTTCACCATGTTAATGGATGTCTTTAGATGCGTCTTTTTTCTGAGAGCGTATACAAATGGACATCACATTTGTACACCCTCAGAAAAATATTGAAAATGGGTGGAATAGTAGCAGAGTTTTGTTGTTTGTGCCTAATCTGGGTTGCACATGGTTTGTCCATTGTTTTTAAAGGTCAGTATACTGTCAGTCATCAGCTCTCTGATATAAAGCAATAAAGTGAGTGGACTTTAATCCACACTGATTCTATACAACAGGTTATGGTTAATGAATGATGAAGTACTGTATGTTTGAGTGGCACTATATCCTCTCCAATGCATGGCTTTGGGAAATGACATCATCTGGCCCCTCACTTCACAGAAGTGTGATTTATTATTGTCTTGTGTTTGGGTCCCAGAGAGATGCCAACAAGATACAAGTATGTGAACCTGCTGATTCCAACATACATCTCCTTTTTAAGTGCATCAACGATATGTGCTGATATCAGCACTTCTCCATTCTGTCTGACATAAAACAATAAAAACTCCTTCCTTACAGCAGATCAATGATTAACACAACGTTCTCCATTTACAGGAATCAGCTGTCAGTCAGTCGTACATGTTGACACTGGAGCAGTGAGCTGAGAGACACCTGTTTCTACAAAGACACTCTGTACACACTGACAAGGTAAGACTATGACTAGAATATTTACTAGTATTAATTAATGAGGCAACATCTGACTATAAACTATTACCATTAATAGCATCTTCTGACTTAGCCATGCATCGCATGACGCTCGTACTTCACAGCACTTTGAAAATCATTGCGCCTGACAACCGACAGTGTGGCGCCGAGGTGCAGTTTAAGGGGACAAAACACAGCAATCTCCAGGCAAAAATGTTTTTTATTAAACAACGCGGCATGCTACAATCCTAATTTTGGTCGCGTCTAACACCCGTAACAACACTTTATATTTGAAGACGGAATGTTTATGTACACGTTATTGTTGTAAATGTTCCAGGCTGTGGCGATTTGCCTCGAAATTGATCAACCGGCGCCGTGACTGTCATGATAATGACAGTCATGGACTATACTATTACTATTATTAATAAGGTAACATCATGACGAGAGCCATAGAGTAAGACAGAGTTACGACACCTCCGTTCACTTCATGGGGCCAGGCCCTTCTACATAGTCTTCTATTGAAAAGGGACAAACCAGAAGCTAAAGAATGCATTGGAGTCTATGGGGCTCATGCGAGTGCATGCGCCACGTGACCAGGCTGTTTTCTTCCCCCTCAATGTCACAACAGTAGAACTGTTCTTCCCCCTCAATGTCGCTCCTATAAGCTGTCCTATATGTCCTATATGGCTGTCCTAAAGTCATTCCAGGTTTTGCCACCGGTCAACGCACTCCCTGTAGGCGTGTGGAACATGTGTATCGAATTTGAACAGCAGGGCGAACAGTTCTAGTTAACGTGGATTACAGACACAGGGTGGGACTGGCCATCATCCATCTCTTATGGTTTAAAGGGATTTCAATATTAGTCAGTATGGCAGGGAAGAGGGAGGGAGGGACAGGGAGAGATGCAACATGCTGTCAGGCCAGAGCCTGTGGCATGATGATGCACCTGGACCACTAGACTGATATTCTGTAGATGCTAAATGCACTGGAAAGCACAGGAAACCTTGTATGTCAGAAAAAAAAAAGATAAAATATCCTGAGTTCCCCAAATGTATTTAGTTATTATTAGTTATTATTTATTCACATGATCTTATTCATGCTTTTCATTGGATCGATATTTATAAAACTCACAATCGGATGATCATCACTCTGATTTATGGCTCAAACATACAGTGTATGTGATCTACAAGCTCACAACGTGTCTCAATGCAATGCTCTTTGAGCTTGTAGATCTATACTTTTGCATCATGACATGCATCTTGTATGATGAGTGTGTGTGTGTGTGTGTGTGTGTGTGTGTGTGTGTGTGTGTGTGTGTGTGTGTGTGTGTGTGTGTGTGCGTGCGTGCGTGCGTGCGTGCGTGTGTGTGTGCGCAGGCGCACACACGTGTTGTTATGTAGTGACTTATTGTGACTAATGTTTTCTCTGACAGGAATGGCTTACCTCAGGATGGTGATGTTGGGAGAGCATTGGTCTGGAAAGAGTTCATCAGGAAACACCATTCTGGGAGGAAGTGTTTTTAAAGCTGGAGTTCCTCGCTCAGTGCAGAGTGTAAGACATGGTGAAGCAGCAGGGAGACATCTGACAGTGGTGGACTCACCAGGATGGAACTACTACAGACCACTACAGAAGAGTCCAGAGATGGACAAACTGGACATCCAGAACAGTGTGTGTCTCTGTCCTCCTGGACCACATGCTGCTCTTCTGACGGTTCCTCTTTATCTAGCATTCACCAAACAACACAGAGTAGCATTAGAGGAACACATGTCACTTCTGTCACAGAGAGTGTGGAGTCACACTATAGTACTGTTCACCTTTGGAGACCATCTGGGAGACAGAAGCATTGAGCAGCACATTGAGGCTGGAGGGGAACACCTCCGCTGGCTTGTTGACAAATGTGGGAACAGGTATCATGTCTTCAACAATGAGAAGAGAGATGACACTCAGGTCACACAGCTGCTGGAGAAGATGGAGGAGATGGTGGCAGGAAACAGAGGTGGACACTATGAAGTTGATGGAGATGTTGCAGAGAAGTTGTCAGAGAGGAAGAGGAACATGGAGGAACATGTCCTGACATTGATGACCAAGACACACAGACACAGAGCTGTTCTGAAAGCTCTGTTTGAAGGTAATGAACATCATTTGTGAATCAGTCAGTCAGTCAGACTGGTCAATTATTAAACAGTATGTATTTGGCTGTGCATGATTCTGCATGCATGTAGCAACTTGACATCTATAATTGAAGAATACATGAATACATATAATATAAAAGTGTTCTGAGCTGAACTAAATTAAGACCTTAAAAAGTCACACAGTGAAGTAATGGTGTGAATGTGTGTGTGTGTGTGTGTGTGTGTGTGTGTGTGTGTGTGTGGTGTGTGTGTGTGTGTGTGTGTGTGTGTGTGTGTGTGTGTGTGTGTGTGTGTGTGTGTGTGTGTGTGTGTGTGTGTGTGTGTCAGGAGAACATCAGAGTCTACCAGATGTGAGGCTGATGTTGGTTGGAGGAGAACAGTGGACGAGGAGGCGGGCTGGATGTCACATACTGCAGGATGTGTTTCCAGACAGTGAGGTGAGTAATATTATATGAACTTCATGTTATAATGAATGACCTCAAAGTCATAAATACATCAAATATCAACATTTTCTGATGATAATGTGAAGGAGGTTGTGAATGTTGATATAGTGTCAGTGATACGTATGTGTACGCTGTTCTAAACCTTCAGGGGTTCCAACTATAGGGGTGTAACACGATATGATACATGGACCATATTGGTTCATTATGGTGATGTGATACGATTCAGTGATTTGAAATTGATACAGTACAGTGTACACAATTTTACACTACAATATACTATTTTGCAAATATATTCAGTATTTGTGAAATATGTGGACAGAACAGTTTTTTTTTTATAATAGGAAAGTGTATTATAATGGATATAAATAAGTAAAAACAGTGATCTGGCATATAGATGGACATTATATTTGAACACATGATTTGTTTTTCTTCTTAAAAATTGCATTGTGATTCTTTCTATTGCAAATCAATATCATACAAAGTAAAACCGAAGGCATACAAATAGTGCCGAGCACATACTGCCTATTTAGGCATATTCATTCAACACTGTTCACTAGACCTACTACATTCATTGCTGCTTGTTCTTGCTTGTATTTCTGAAATGACTCGTATAAGTTCTATATGTTATTAACAATGGTGCATGTCGCACCAATAGAATCTATAACGAAGTTTACGTTTTAATGAATTAGAAACAATTGGTTCTCAGGGAGAGACCGTGAAATCATTTTGAGACCATGATTGTTGGCTGCAACCGTTATAAAACACTGTAACTGGTGGCCAACCATCAAGAGCGTTACAAATCAGGTCACTACTAAAAATGATCTCACCTACGCCTAAACCTAACCTAACCCCTGACCGTTGGGGCCAACAGTTGTAACCATTTTATCGCAGTCGTGACCGTTGGTCGTGCTCGCAAAATAATTTTGCAACGGTTGGAAAATAGCATATCAGTCAATAACATACTGTAAATCAGTTTGGCCCAACGGTCGCAACCGTTTTATAGTGGTTGCAACCACGGTCGCAAAATGATTTTGCCCCTCCTGTTCACTTGAAAATTCAAGCCCTAAAATTAGTGGTAGGGTACAGCCATACAGAGCACATGCACATGCATATGCACACGCAAAAACAACCCCCCACACACACACCACACACACACACACACACACACACACACACACACACACACACACACACACACACACACACACACACACACACACACTAACAATACAGTTATTGTAATTATTATAACTAACATACAGTAAACCTCATATTCCAGCCTGTGACAGAATGTGTCAGACAACAGAGACGAGTTGCTGACAGAAATGTGAGTGTGGTGATGTGTCCAGACTGGTCAACTACACCTCCATCACAGAAGATCAAAGATGTCCTTCTACACGGTGTGACTCTGTGTTCTCCTGGACCCCACGCTGTCCTGCTGAATGTTCCTGTCTGGACCAGTTTCTCTGAAGCTGACAGGAGATCAGTGGAGGAACACATGGAGCTGCTGGGGGACAGAGTCTGGAGACACACTCTGGTTCTGTTCACAGTGGGAGTCTGGCTGGGAGATAGACGTGTTGAGGAGTACATCGAGGCTGAAGGAGAACCTCTGAGGAGGATCCTGGAGAAATGTGGCTACAGGTACCATGTTCTAGACTGCTTCAATCGGGACATCTCAGAAGTGAAAGAGCTGATGGAGAAAGTAGAAGACATGGTGACGAGGAACAGAGGACACTTTGGACCTTCAGACTCCAGAGAAGACAGCTCTGTCAGAGACACAGGACACCTCAGGGAGGGACATGAGACGAGACAGAAGACCCTGTTACAAAGACTGAAAGGAAAGAAGACATTAACCGATGAAGAATGGAACAGCCTGGAAGAAGAATTCAAGAAGAGAGAGGAGGAATGGAGGAGAGAGAAGGAGGAATGGAGAAGGAGAGAGGAGGAGATGATAGAGAAGGTGTTGCAGTTTGTGGAGAAGGATCCAGAAGAACCAACTCTGCCACCTGTCAGGAGAAGCAAGAGCTATGAAATCATTCCTCCAAGCAGTGAGTATCAATATTATTGATCTGATTACATTTTCTTCTATTCCAATTCAAAGGATCTTTATTGGCATGTATGAGAAAACATGTGTTTACACTGCCAAAGCAAGTATTGTTCTAAACTTGTGTCCCCATCCGCTGGAATGAAGGGACACAAATAATTATTGTTGTGTTGTCTTGTGTTTCAGTGAGTGGTGGAACACCATCTGAAGCAGAAAGTTCACACTTCTGGTCACGTGACAAGCTTTATGATTGGCTGCTGAGAGGGTCCTCTTCAGGATATGGAACTGACGTTGCCAGTCAGCTGGAAGCGATGAGTGTGAGAGATGAAGATGAGACGATATAAAAAGAAATGACAATTAAATGAGAACAATAATATCCCCAATTATCAAATCAGGAATCATTATGCAGTCATGATGAAATGTACAAGACTGTAGCAAAGATACCAAAATGTGTATTTAGGTCCCACGTCCACCGTCCATACTTTTGTTCCTCCATTACCTGTGTATTTCCACCCTGGAGAGACTGATAATCTGAGGAGAACAGCTCTGAACAATAACACGGATGGACTGATTGACTGCTGTATTTAAAGGGATATTCCACTTTCTGGTCTACTCAGACTCATGTGAACACACCAGACATTTTATAAGTTACTCATTTCAGTATTTAGATATTTGATGTTCATTTTAGCTGCCCCCCCCCCCCCCCCCCCCCCCCCCCCATCCTATACAAACCTATTATAACTTAAAAGTTATTTTAACCATGACAGATTATTTGGAATATTGACAGATTATTGACAGATTATTGTTTTTGAATAATCTGTCATGGTTAAAATGGACTTTTGAGTTATAATGGGTTTGTATAGGAAGGACGTTTGGGCAGCTGAAATGAACATTAAGGGCCCGATTTTGGTTACATTAGCCCTTATGCGTAATTAACGCACATAGCATTGGGGAAGAGGCGTTCCCCCACTAAAGTCGCTAATTTCGTACCATGCCATCTCCCTTAAATACCTCCTTTACCCGTTAAATTATGCATAGGTGTGGTTTGGGCGTTTTTAGCTTTCATCCAATCCGTGTTGGTCTTGCCATTCCCTTTAATTCATCCCTTATCTATTTCCCTTATCCCTATACTGCTATGTCTGACCCTCCGAAGCACGCAGCCTGGCTGCGGGCTTAGGACACACACATGCATGAGTAGCCTATTCTCAAAGATTATGCTCTCATTTTGAAACAATTATAGCTCAGTCAATTCTCAATCATTTCTTACCATTCAACATGTTATGTTGAAAAAACATGTTCCATGTTTTTTTTGCTGTATGTGGCGTGCATTTATCCCAAGTCTGCGAAATGTTATAAAGTAAATTGCAAAAAACTCTTGAATTCGCGGCAAAAAAAACGTTTTTTTTTGATCATTGATTTCTCGGTCAATTCTGGACCATTTTTTACATTTCAAAATGCAGCATGATGGGAAAAAGCTCCTCTTTCAGATGCTGTATAGAATATGTGGGTAGGTCTTCTCTACGATGCGGGACCGAGCAAACTGCAACTGTCGGGGATTAGGCGGAAACGGTCCGCCTAATCCCCGACAGTTATAGTTTGCCCGATCCCGCATCGTAGAGAAGACCTACCCACATATTCTATACAGCATCTGAGAGAGAAGGTCTTTCCCGTCACGCTGCACTTTGAAATGTAAAAAATGGTCCAGAATTGACCGAGAAATCAATGATCAAAAAAACATTTTCTTTTCCGCGAATTGCCGACTTTTTTGCAATTTACAGCATTGCGTCACAAGTTAATGAATGTATTTAATTATATTATATACTGTACATTACCTAAACACAAGGAAGTGACCGACAGCAGGCAATCTACAGCTGTTCATAGGACAATCCAGCACAAATAAGGAGATGAATTGAACTGGCGCCTTTCCACGTGGAGTTGTGGACATCTCCAAAGGCGCACAGACGCGCATCGTGCGCACGTGGCTCTGCCTTCGCGGATCGGTTAAGGGGTGGTCTGATGTGGCGTTATCTAGTTCCCTAATCTATTTGACGAAATTAGCAACTTAAGGGACTGCGCAACAAACACGCCCATGACCACACCTCCAGCCACGAATAACGGTGTCGGCATAAAGAATAGTGGCTAAGGGAAAAGGTAACCAAAATAGCAATAAGGGGATTCGCTGCAGGTATCGGGTAACGTTAGGGACAACGGGGGGAATGAAAATCGGGCCCTATATATCTAAATACCGAAAGATGTAACTTATAAACTGTCTGGTGTGTTCACATGAGACTGAGTAGACCATAAAATGACCAAAGGTTTTTTTTTTGTTAAAGTGGACTATCCCTTTGAGTGACAAGTTTGTTGTCTCCACCAGGCTGAAGAATCTGTTTTGCACTGTTTGTGGGTGTGTCCGTCCGTGTGTGTGCGAACAGAAAAATAATATTTTCAAATACATTAGTTTAAATTAGTTTTGTTAATGTATCGTTTAGCTTTGAATTGTGTTGTTAGACAGACATTTTATTGTGTAGTGTATAAACGGTCAGTTTGTAATTATATTATATTTGTATATATCTGATTGATTGAACATGTTTATGTTGAATTATTTGTCATTCATGGGTCAGGTTTGAATCTCATGGGTTCCATGTGACAGTGATTGACGAGTGCTTTTTTAATAAAGACGATCACAGTAAAGAGACTTACATGTGTTTGTAAATGGACATTCCGTAGAATGAGTAGCAGACTATAATATTTATTACAGGTAAACATACTCAATCAACCTGTTAGTTGATTAAAAGTACATCAGGTTTACTGCTGGTCAAATATTAATGGTGGAAATTACTTTGTCTTTACTGTTTAGAGTGAGTGATTTTTATAATTCCACTTTGATATGTCGAGCAAGTTCAATTATGTGTAGAGTCTTAGCATGAGTGAGTGAAACAACTTTGAATGCAATTGATGGACGTATTTTGGTTCCATTTGTGCTCTCTCAGAGTAACTTCACAGCTGTTACCAATGATATAAATCATAGCAGCAGTGGAGCTATGGACCAGAGTTATTTTATTTTACCAGAACTCACACAACTCTGAGTGGGTACAAAATTAACCAAATGGATCCTTATAGGCCTACAGGTCCGTTTGGTTTCATTGTACAATGTACACTCTCATGAGTTACATATATTTGATTTGTTAAACATCTACACATTTTAAGTGACATAAAAGTCTACAGTTAGAGAAGTTTATTTTGACCAACATTTTGCCTGTTATCTCTCCTAATGGTACCAACATCAACACAGCATAGAACTGTGGACAAATCTGATCCAGATCTAAATATTCTTTCTTTTTTGGGCTAAATGTCATCACATTGTGGTCACATGTGATGACATGGACCTGTTGAAAACCACTGGTGTAAACTGGGTTTAACACGTCAAACACTTATATTAAAGTTGTATTAAAGCACCTTTCACATGGTCTGAGTCTGACATGGAAATGTTTGAGAAACCAAAACTATTTCAATGATAATGAACCAGCGATTCTCAATCATGTTCTGGCAAATGTCCTGGCAGGTAGCACCACAACATATACTAATAACTGAAATATAGGCTACTCACTTGTCAGTAAGTTGTGTTTACAAAGGATGAACTGTCTGTTTGTAGTCGTCTCTGTTGATGTAATGATTTAACACACAGGTGTCTGACATCAAGTCAACACATCCTGATGCTTGTATAATAGCACCACCTGCTGGTGAACTTCTGAACACACAGTAAGAGGGTCAAAGTGAAACAACACATTTTACATTTTCACATCTAATGATCTAAAAGTCTTTGGTTTGAATCAGCGGACATGGAAAAAAAGAACAATTACAGATAATGCCATAGAATAGGGTGGACTCTATTGTAAGGACAATAATTTATGGTGTCGTCCACAGTAAACGGTTTTATGAATTGAGAATGTACCTGCATTCTGAATGCTGTTAATTAGTACATCAATCAATCAATCAATCAATCAATCAATCAATCAATCAAATGAGCAGGCAGTGATTGCAATTTCCCGATTACATTTCTAGCCAACTGAATGTTGAAGAGTATTTTAGATAAATTAAAATATATATTATTTATAATGTTTTATCATATTGTGCCTCTCCAAATCCAGCTTGGAATTGTGGAAAAAAGAAAATAAGTATTTAGTTTTGGGGTCTGTGGGGCTAAAATGACATGGGTATTCTGGTAGTTTGACAGAACATCTAGGTCTATTAACTCTACTAAGTGTCAAAAACTACCTTTCTGGTCAGCTACACCCAAAGACAAACATCCTCTGATTGCATTAAAGACAAAAGATGTCCCAGTGATTATGGATCACTCTTTTAAGATATAAACAAACACAATGTTGATTCAGACACAATAGAGTCCAGCCACATGCTATGGGGTCCCGCCTGACAGGCGTTGTGTGTTCGAGTCTCGTTCATGATGACTTTGCTGCATGTCTCTCTCCTTCTCTCTGTCCCTCTGCCCTGTCTATCTTCACTGTAACTATCAATACAGGCATGAAAGCAAAAAAAAATGCTTTTTTAATATCTGTTTGTTTTTGTTTTGTTTTTTTTTTAATAACAATGCTAAAATCAACAAGAAGTTAACAATTTTATGAAAAATAGTTTTGGTTATGTTCTATACAGTGTCCGAATCAACTTTTTATGTACTAAAAGGTACTGTGAGAGACACATTAGCGTACAATGTAAGGCAACGATGAGCATATTTTTAAATATATTTCTAACAAATGGAACATTCTGTTTTAATTGCTTGTCCACATTTGAAATGACATTATGGCAACACAACACAATGAACACATACTGTACACGCACGTGTGGATGCACACACACACACACACACACACACACACACACACACACACACACACACACACACACACACACACACACACACACACACACACACACACACACACGCACACCTATTGTTCCTTCCAGGTGTCAGTAAAGGGTTAACAGCTACAGCACAAGGACGAGTTCCTGAACCGAAAGTGAAAGGTTTGGTGTTCAGCGACTCACTGTAGTCTGCAGATACAGAACCTTCTGTCAACACCACGTTTTACACAACTCTGACAACTGAAACACAGGTGAGGAATAAACAAAATGATTTATTATTCATTAAGGAGAGAATATTTACATTATATCCAGGCTAGAAAGATCAGCTTCACTCATTTTCATATTCGATGCTCCTGCCCAGTCTGTGGTAAAACTAAAGGCGAGGTACCAGGAAGTATACAGCAAGTATACAGATAGTTGCCTGATCGAGTCCAAAGCATTTCTGCCTACTTCCAAGACTTGTCCTTATTTGTTGTCCCAAATCTTAATAGAAGTGTATATATAGAAGAGCCACTGTAACGCCCAGGATTCGAACCGGGTCTCCCGCGTGAAAGTCCAACATCTTAACCACTAGACCAAGAGGACATCCACTTGGTCCGGGGGCAGATATTGGTTTTTCGAGGCCATCACGACAGAGGCTGTAGCCACCTGCTACACTCACCTCCCTTTTGACCTCCTTCCATGGGGAAACCCGATCCGGGTCACGGCACCAATGTAACGCCCGGGATTCGAACCCGGGTCTCCCGCGTGAAAGTCCAACATCTTAACCACTAGACCAAGAGGACATCCTCTCGGTCCAAGGGCAGATATTGGTTTTTCGAGGTCATCACGGCAGAGGCTGTAGCCACCTGCAACACCACGATTGGACTGGCTGGCCCCATGAAGTGAACAAAGTTTGAATAACGCTGTGTATACCCCACAACGTGGGAACGATATCCCGGTGCGCTACAAGCAAATGGAAACATGAAGATTCATCAAGGTGCTAAATAGCTAAATAGAGGATGTCATGAATAAGCCATACGTTAGAATACAACCAGGGCAAGAACATTGTTGTTCAGTGGTTGTCTTTATTCAGTTGAATGTATAAGACATGGGGAGGCTGTGTTTTGCATTGCTTCTATTTGGATTTCATTATCTTTGCTGTGGCACTCTGGTGGATGTATTTTTCGAATCCATATTGTAAACCCTTTTGGTGTTCTATCTGAGATTAATGAACCGACACTACTCGAGAAGTTGGATATTATTTCTTTTGGTAGTCTTCCGAGGACATGTATCCCTCCACTGAATAGGTGAGCAGCAGATGTGGAATAAGCTTGACCATTCTCCTTGCTTATGCTTAGTAACTGTCGCTAACGTGCTATTGGCCAAGAACGGGCTGGGGTGGGTCTTAACAAAGAGCTCATTACAGGTAATGACAATGTAGCCAAAATGTTTACTGTCTGCCAGAACAAGAGGCAAACGCGGCAGTGGCAGTGGCAGTGGCAAAAGAGGCAGTGCATTGTGGTGACTTATTGTAACTAAATGTTTTCTCTGACAGGAATGGCTTACCTCAGGATGGTGTTGTTGGGAGGCGGTTGGTCTGGAAAGAGTTCATCAGGAAACACCATTCTGGGAGGAAGTGTTTTTAAAGCTGGAGTTCACAGGTCAGTGCAGAGTGTAAGACATGGTGAAGCAGCAGGGAGACATCTGACAGTGGTGGACTCACCAGGATGGGGCTACACATCACTACAGAAGAGTCCAGAGATGGACAAACTGGACATCCAGAACAGTGTGTGTCTCTGTCCTCCTGGACCACATGCAGCTCTTCTGACGGTTCCTCTTCATGAAGAATTCACCAAATCACACAGAGTAGTATTAGAGGAACACATGTCACTTCTGTCACAGAGAGTGTGGAGTCACACTATAGTACTGTTCACCTTTGGAGACCGTCTGGGAGACAGAAGCATTGAGCAGCACATTGAGGCTGGAGGGGAACACCTCCGCTGGCTTGTTGACAAATGTGGGAACAGGTTTCATGTCTTCAACAATAAGACGAGAGATGACACTCAGGTCACACAGCTGCTGGAGAAGATGGAGGAGATGGTGGCAGGAAACAGAGGTGGACACTATGAAGTTGATGGAGATGTTGCAGAGAGGAAGAGGAACATGGAGGAACATGTCCTGACATTGATGACCAAGACACACAGACACAGAGCTGTTCTGAAAGCTCTGTTTGAAGGTAATGAACAACACCTGGAAATAAGTCAGTCAGTCAGACTGGTAAATTATTAAACAGTATGTATTTGGCTGTGCACAATTCTGCATGCATGTAGCAACTTGACATAATCTATAATTGAAGAATACATATAATATAAAAGTGTTCTGAGCTTGCAGATCGGCTACTACAGTATTTCACTTAATTTGTGAAAAAATACATGAACAGTATGTTTATGTCTGACAGCATGGATATGAAGACCAAATGATTGATACATAGTTCAAATCAGAACTTACAATACCATTAAAACTAAATTAAGACCTTAAAAAGTCACACAGTGAAGTAATGGTGTGTGTGTGTGTGTGTGTGTGTGTGTGTGTGTGTGTGTTGTGTGTGTGTGTGTGTGTGTGTGTGTGTGTGTGTGTGTGTGTGTGTGTGTGTCTCAGGAGAACATCAGAGTCTACCAGATGTGAGGCTGATGTTGGTTGGAGGAGACCAGTTTACGAGGAGCTTGGCTGGAGATCACATACTGCAGGAGAGGAATGTGTTTCCATACAGTGAGGTGAGTAATATTATATGAACTTCAAAATTTAAGTGTCAGGGATTCGGTGGACGTTTCCACCAAATCCCCGACACTTAAATTTTGCTCGATCCCGCATCGTAGAGAAGACCTACCCACATACTCTATATATCTCTCTGAGAGAGAAGCTTTTTCCCGTCACGCTGCTCTTTGAAATGTAAAAAATGGTCCAGAATTGACAGAGAAATGAATGATCAAAAAAACGTCTTTTTTGCCGCGATTTCCTGACTTTTTTGCAAAGGAAGTGACCGACAGCAGGCAATCTACAGCTGTTTATAGGACAATCCATAAATAAGGAGATGAATTGAACTGACGCCTTTCCACGTGGAGTCGTGGACATCTCCAAGGCGCACAGACGCCCGCACTGTGCGCACGTGGCTCTGCCTTCTCACATCGGTTAACGGGTGCTCTGAGATGGCGTTATCTAGTTCCCAAATCTATTTGACGAAATTAGCAACTTAAGGGACTGCGCAACAAACACGCCCATGACCACACCTCCAGTTACAAATAACGGTGTCGGCATAAAGAATAGTGGCTAAGGGAAGAGAAAAGGTGACCAAAATAGCAATAAGGGAATTCGCTGCGGGTATCGGGTAACGTTAGGGACAACGGGTGGAACGAAAATCGCGCCATATGGCTGTTATAAACCTTCAGGGGTTTGAAGTATATGGATGTTACAAAACATGGACTATATTGGTCCATTATGATTTGATGCGATACAATAATTTGAAATCAATACAGTAACTATTTTATGATGTATTCAGTATGTGCTAAATATGTGGATAGCACAAGTGTTTAATGGGAAATTTATTCTAATGGATTTAAATACGTAAAAACAGTGATCTGGCATATAGATGGACATTATATCTGAACACATGATTTGGTTTTATTCTTGAAATTGCTAAATGCATTGTATAGATGCTTAGTAATGGTAAAAATCAGTACCGATCTGATACAGATACTGTGCTTTCGCCGCAATAGGATCTACATTGAAGGTTACTTTTTTAATAAATTATGGTTCTAAAGGAGGAACAGCGAAATAATTTCTGTTATGGTTGTGACAGCTATAAAACAGTTGTGACTGGTGGACAATGTCACAACCACCATGCAATGAAAATAAATATATAGTGCACACACACACACACACACACACACACACACACACACACACACACACACACACACACACACACACACACACACACACACACACACACACACACACACACACACACACACACACACAATTACGTCGGCTGCGCCTCGGTCAGTTATTAGGAAACAAATCACCGGTTCGTCGGGTGTTATCCCGCTTATTACATGGCTTACGTCAGTGGTTTTCAACCAGTGGTCCGAGGACCACCAGTGGTCCTTGAGAGGGTGACGGCAACGGCATGTAAACAACCAAATACGTAGCTAACCAAATGGACCCGCTAACGGCATGTAAACAACCAAATACGTAGCTAACCAAATGGACCCGCTAACGGTGTGCTGGAACTAAATGCGGAAGCGGGAAGCGCACCGTGGTTTTCAACCAGTGGTCCGAGGACCACCAGTGGTCCTTGAGAGGGTGACGGCAACGGCATGTAAACAACCAAATAGGCTACGTAGCTAACCAAATGGACCCGCTAACGGCGTGCTGGAACTAAATGCAGAAGCGCAGCGCGGATTGATATGAACACAGCTGTTTGCACTTTGGGGAACTTGTTTATGCAGCGGTCAAATATAGCGCGGAGCGGTGATTATAGTGTAATATTTGACCGCTCACATGACCAGAACGCTGGCTTCTGATTGGAGCATTCATTCAAGCCATGTAATAATGTTCTTTATTCTGTGTTGGTTTAGTTTAAAACCCCCTAAATCACTTGTATTGATTGTGTAACTACAGTAAACCTCATATTCCATCCTGAACAGACAGAATGTGTCAGACAACAGAGACGAGTTGCTGACAGAAATGTGAGTGTGGTGATCTGTCCAGACTGGTCGACTACACCTCCATCACAGAAGATCAAAGATGTCCTTCTACACGGTGTGACTCTGTGTTCTCCTGGACCCCACGCTGTCCTGCTGAATGTTCCTGTCTGGACCAGGTTCTCTGAAGCTTACAGGAGATCAGTGGAGGAACACATGGAGCTGCTGGGGGACAGAGTCTGGAGACACACTCTGGTTCTGTTCACAGTGGGAGTCTGGCTGGGAGAGAGACGTGTTGAGGAGTACATCGAGGCTGAAGGAGAACCTCTGAGGAGGATCCTGGAGAAATGTGGCTACAGGTACCATGTTCTAGACTGCTACAATCCGGACATCTCAGAAGTGAAAGAGCTGATGGAGAAAGTAGAAGACATGGTGACGAGGAACAGAGGACACTTTGGACCTTCAGACTCCAGAGAAGACAGCTCTGTCAGAGACACAGGACACCTCAGGGAGGGACATGAGACGAGACAGAAGACCCTGTTAGAAAGACTGAAAGGAAAGAAGACATTTACTGCTGAAGAATGGAACAGGCGAGAAGAAGAATTCAAGAAGAGAGAGCAGGAATGGAGGATAGAGAAGGAGGAATGGAGGAGAGAGAAGGAGGAATGGAGGAGAGAGAAGGAGGAGATGATAGAGAAGGTGTTGCAGTTTGTGGAAAAGGATCCAGAAGAACCAACTCTGCCACCTGTCAGGAGAAGAAACAGCAAAGAGATGGTTAATCCAAGCAGTGAGTATGAATAGAATTGATCTGATTACATTTTTCCGCAATTATTCGAAGCAGCTATACTGGCATGTTTTAGAAAACATACTTTTTATTGACAAAGTAAGTGTCATAACTGTTATTATTATGACGTACGATTTGTATCTCCTTCTTCTGGAAGGTACACATATTAATACTAATACTAATAAAAATCAATCTATTGTGGTGTGTTGTGTTGTGTTTCAGTGAGTGGTGGAACGCCATCTGAAGCAGGAAGTTTCATCCGCTGGTCACATGACAAGGTTTCTGATTGGCTGCTGAGAGCGTCCTCTTCAGGATATGGAACTGACGTTACCAGTCAGCTGGAAGCGATGAGTGTGAGAGATGAAGATGAGATGATTTAAAAAGAAATGGGACAAATTAAAAAGAACAATCATTTCATTATCAAATAAGATTCTAATCTTCATGTAGTCATGATGAAATGTACAATATAACTGCCAACAACTGTAACAAGCATGTAAAATAAACATTTATCTATGTCCAAATGTATATCATCATAGTTTAGATTAGTTTCTTTCTTTTTTTGTATTATGCATTTGTTTTCATTGTGTTATCTATTTTGTAAGAACAACGCTGATTGATTTGACCTACATTTATGGGAGAAATGTATAGCCTATAGAGTTTGAATATATTTCAATGTGACTATTCCTGTTGCATGTTCAAACGAGTTAGATGTGTTCTGAGCTTTGTAAAAACGTCATTTCTTCACTTTTATTAATTCAACTTCACTTCATTTCTGATTTTTATTCATGTATTTCTGGTGCAAGCTGGACTGGATAAGAGGAAAGCCGTCATTCTATGATCCTGACTCTAGCACACACCTGAACACCTTCACATGAAAAAGAATATATTGATCTGATATTGATCAAGGTATCTCCATATGGTATTCAGAAGGGATTGGTTTATTGCAGGTTATATTAAGTATTATTTTGAAATACATGTGTTTTAGTTAATGTGACATTCAGCTTTGAATTGTGTTGTGCTGACAGACAGACATTTGAACATATAATATGATTCCCAATAACATGCTTTTATTTTGAAAGTTTGTAAATATATTATAATTGGATCAGTTTATGTGATTGATGTGTGTTGATGTGTTTGATCTTATTAAAGATGATCACAGTAAAGTGAGTCAGACGTGTGATTCAGTAGAATGAGTAGTTCATACACTAGACTAGAATATTTATTACAAGTAAACATACTCAATCAACCCAAGTAATTGAGTGAAAGTACAAATACTGATGATCAAATATTAATAGAGGAAGTCACTCTGTCTTTACTGTTTAGAATCAGTGATGTTTACAATTGTATTGTTTTGTATGTGTGAGTGAAACAACTTTGAATGGAACTGAATGTTTAAGTGAAGACTGACTCCCTTCAGTGTCGTCACAGCAAACCTCCAACAGAGGGCAGTGTTTACCAGGAGTAGTGTGGAAGAAGGTAACAGGTCAAGTGGCCACACCAGATAACTGGACTCTATCGCTGTCTCTCTCCCTAGCGCTTTCAGACACACAAGGTTGAAAAACAATGGACCAAAGTTAGTTTTCCAAATCGATCCTAACCCAAATCAACCCTAACCCCAGACCCGTGGGCTTGGGCTTGTAAATAAACAAAAACATTAACAAATGGTGAACAAAGGATTCCCACAATGTCTCTGGTGCTTTCGTGCACAGTTCAACCGGCTATTTTGACAGGTACTTCTTTCCCCATCAGCCGGGATATTTATCACTACTGTGTGATATAAGTCAGGAACGAACGGGTTACCTGGAGAGAGGAAGAGAGAAGTGCCGACATTAGTTCTATGGCCATGCTGTCACATTTCTGCAGTGTGTGTGTGTGTGTGTGTGTGTGTGTGTGTGTGTGTGTGTGTGTGTGTGTGTGTGTGTGTGTGTGTGTGTGTGTGTGTGTGTGTGTGCCCTCTTTGTCTACTCGGTAGACGCGCAGGTGGCCTTGATGAGTAGACTTGAACTTGAGACAGAATGTAGGCGGGGACGTAACGTGGGCGGGGCTGGGCTGTGCTGCTTCCCCGCTGACCCACGTGGGTTCCAGGTCTCTCTGGAACCCACGCTGGAACCCACGTGGTATATATATATATATATATATATATATATATATATATATATATATAATATATATAATATATATATATATATATATATATATATATATATATATATATATATATATATATATATATAATACAGTATATATATATATATATACATACAGTATATATATATATATATACATATATATATATATATATAACATATATATATATATATATATATACATACAGTATATATATATATATATATATATATATATATATATATATATAATATATATATATATATATATATATATATATATATATATATTGTTGACTATATGTTGCCTCGAATTTCTTGTAGCTTAAAGCAGGGGTTTTCAACAGGTGGTCCGGGGACCACCAGTGGTCCTTGAGAGGGTTCCAGGTGGTCCCCAGGCTAAATGATGGAAAGTTGGCTAACCAGATGTAACTCTTGAGAGTGTAAAAATGAAGCCAAATGGACCCACAAGAGTTAAAATATTCATCATCTGAATTTGCACTATTTAATTAAGAAGTCTACACTGTTTTGTTTGCAAAATACAGCCTGGAATTGTGGACAAAACCAAAAGATTTTTTTTTTTTTTTTTTTTTTTAGTTTTAGGTCTTTGGGGATAAAATGTCATCAGATGGTGGTCCGTGGCTCAAACGCTGAATGAATGGTGGTCCCTGGAGTCAAAAAGGTTGAAAACCCCTGGCTTAAAGGTAATAAATGAATTATGTGTTTTACTGTATCACAGGGTTAATGGTAAGCTATAGGTGCTAACTTTTAATACTGTATTTAGCATGTTCTAAAATATGAGGAATTGTAATAAATAAGTAGGGCTGTTGACTGATTAAAAAATTTAATCAAATTAATCACAGCTTCGAAATTAATTTAATCATGATTAATCACCATTCGAACTATGTCCAAAATATGCATGTTTTTTAAAAAAGAAACAGAATCTGTTAAAAAAAAATATATATCTTAAAATATGTATCAAAATCTTGTAGATCCTCCAGCTGTACTCTATGGCTCTGGTTACAGGGAGACACACAGCTATATGTATCTGTAAAACCGTGCTCAGGGCAGAGCCTTCCTGTTACCTTTTAGATTCATGGAGGGTCAGGACAGTTTAGAACTGCAGTGATGTCTTTGAGAGCGGTTTTGAAGGAGTAAAGGGATTCACATTATCTTGAGTTCAGCCTATGGACCCGTTAGGGTCCATTTGGTTTCATTTATATGCTCTCAGAAAAAATATATTGAAAATGGTTGGAATTCCCCTTTAATAATAAAGGAATGGAATAAGGGAGACATTCTAGGGCTAAAGATGATAATTCATATTTCAGAAGAACTGTTGTCAGTCACTGCTACTGATACACATAGAAAGAATGATTTGATCTAAAGCTGTACATTTGGACTGTGGATTCCATTCACTCATTCACACACCTTTACATATAGATCATTCACACATTCATCCAGCGATGGCAGTGGACACCATGCAAGGCACCAACCTGCACATCAGGAGCAGTTAGGACCAGTGTTGGTCAATATTACTTAGGAAAGTAACTTCTTTACTTTACTCGTTACCCCTTAGAGGAAGTAATATCATTACTTTATTACTGGAATTGAAGAGTAATATGTTACATATTACCGGTACATACTTTCCCAAGTTCTCAACTCCCACCTTTGAAAAAATAGAGATGTACAACATAATCTGTTTAAGCAAGCTCTTTTTAGAACTGAATCCAATTTATTGGAATAATATTAATCTCCAATCCCACAAACTGCACCTGAAAACAAAGCCAACAAAATCCGACATTGTAAATGTCTTTCTTAGATAAAAAAATAAAAGGGGCAGAGAGAAGCAATGGGAACATTTTAACCTTGAATCACAAAACAGACCTGCAACTAACAAAACCAGATTTCGAAATTTGTCTCTTTGACTTTTTAAACTTGGAAAAAAAAAAGTAACTTGGCGTTACTTGCAAAGTTACTCATTACTCATTGCTTATTACGAGGGCCAGTTTCGAAATGCAGCCGTCCGTAGGTGCCCTTTGAGGAGAGCTTTGAGAGTGATTTTGAAAGAGTCAGGGGATTTGTCTTAAAGGAGAACTCCACCCGTTTTCAACATTTTAATATGTCATTATTAATATACCATAGAGATATTGTGTGGACATGATGAAAAAAGTTCCCCCAGTTCTGTATTTCCTAAAAATGGTGGTCTGAAAAAAATCAATAACATGGTGAAATACAGTACATCTGATGACATCATCAAGATGTATTTTCACCATGTTAATGGATTTCTTTAGATGCTTCTTTTTTTCTGAGAGCGTACAAATGGAACCAAATGAACCCGTTAGGGTTCATTTGGTTCACATTTGTACGCTCTCAGAAAAATATTGAAAATGGGTGGAATTCCCCTTTAAGGACTGTTGGTAGGGCGTTCCACAGTTTTGGTGGAATAGTAGCAGAGTTTTGTTGTTTGTGCCTAATCTGGGTTGCACATGGTTTGTCCATTGTTTTTAAAGGTCAGTATACTGTCAGTCATCAGCTCTCTGATATAAAGCAATAAAGTGAGTGAACTTTAATCCACACTGATTCTATACAACAGGTTATGGTTAATGAATGATGAAGTACTGTATGTTTGAGTGGCACTATCCTCTCCAATGCATGGCTTTGGGAAATGACATCATCTGGCCCCTCACTTCACAGAAGTGTGATTTATTATTTCCTTGTGTTTGGGTCCCTGAGAGATGCCAACAACAAGATATACAAGTATGTGAACCTGCTGATTCCAATATACTTCTCCTTTTCAAGTGCATCAGCGATATGTGCTGATATCAGCACTTCTCCATTCTGTCTGACATAAAACAATAAAAACTCCTTCCTTACAGCAGATCAATGATTAACACAACGTTCTCCATTTACAGGAATCAGCTGTCAGTCAGTCGTACATGTTGACACTGGAGCAGTGAGCTGAGAGACACCTGTTTCTACAAAGACACTCTGTACACACTGACAAGGTAAGACTAGGACTATAGTATTTACTAGGCAACATCTGACTATATACTATTACTATTAATCTTCTGACTATACTATGGTAACATCATGACGAGAGCCATGGAGTAAGACAGAGTTACGACACCTCCGTTCACTTCATGGGGCCAGGCCCTTCTACATAGTCTTCTATTGAAAAGGGACAAACCAGAAGCTAAAGAATGCATTGGAGTCTATGGGGCTCATGCGAGTGCATGCACCACGTGACCAGGCTGTTTTCTTCCCCCTCAATGTCACAACTCTGTCTATACTCTATGGCTGTCCTATAAGCTGTTCTATATGTCCTATATGGCTGTCCTAAAGTCATTCCAAGTTTTGCACTCCCTGTAGGCGTGTGGAACATGTGTATCGAATTTGAACAGCAGGGCGAACAGTTCTAGTTAACGTGGATTACAGACATACACACAGGGTGGGACTGGCCATCTATCCAGGGGCGCGTGTAACATGTCCCATTTGGGGGGGCAAGAGAACATGTTGGAGGGGCAAGAGAAAATGGTATGGGGGCGGCTTCATCGCCCGTGGCGCGAATGAAGTCGCCCCCATACCATGGTTATTTTATTAGTCAAGTAAAGCATCAATAATAACATCAGTTGTTGTTGAAGTCGCAACAGACACGCAGCATGCATAAAGCTAAAGGTCTGACTCAGAGAGTTTTCTGTTTTCAATGATAAAATGCTTAGTGGTGACACAGTTGTAGTTCGTTAGTAGCAGTCGTAGTGTTTCAAGTCATATGAATTATAACAAGCACTTTAATTTGAAATATCTTGGGTTGTTTTGCATGCCATAGTGTTTGGGGGGGGCAGTCTGGGCATTTAGGGGGCATTGCCCTCCCCCCCATGTCCATGCCTAGATCCGCCCCTGCATCTATCCATCTGTCTGTCTGCCTGTCTGTCTATCTATCTGACAGGCCTTTATCAGGCCTGTATTGTACCTGCATCAGCATCAGTAAGAGAAACACTCTTCTATCCTTTTCCTTTTCTCAGCGTCATTCTGCAACAAAGGGTTATGTAGTTGTCTGTTGGTTTGTTTGGATCATTTATGCTGTTGTGTAAAACTGGTGGTATTATGGCTTAAAGCAGGGGTTTTCAACAGGTGGTCCGGGGACCACCAGTGGTCCTTGAGAGAGTTCCTTGAGAGAGTGGTCCTTGAGAGGGTGGTCCTCAGCCTAAATGATGGAAAGTTGGTTAACCAGATGTAACTCTTGAGAACGTAAAAATGAAACCAAATGGACCCTTGCGGGTCCATTTGGTTTCATTTTTACACCCTCAAGAGTTAAAATATTTGTCATCTGAATTAGCAGCACTTAATTAAGACGTTTACACGGTTTTGTTTGCAAAATCCAACCTGGAATTGTGGACAAAACCAAAATAAATCTTTAATTGTACGTCTTTGGTGTGCGAAAGTCCTCAAATGGTGGTCCGTGGCTCAAATGCTGAATAAATGGTGGTCCCTGGAGTCAAAAAGGTTGAAAACCACTGGCTTAAAACAATCACAAGCAGAGCTGCCGAAGCAGATAACCCGCAACACTCCATGTTAAAAAAATGTTCTTCCAGATGCAATTAATGCATGGCTCAAAGATACAAGTAGAAAACAAGAGAAAAATGCCAGCACTCATTGAATGTTCTTTCTATTATTCTTTATTTATCTCACAGCAAGCAGCAACGCTCGCTGTGAGCGGACTTATTTCCTGGACTTATTTCTACTTGGGAAAAAAAAAAAAAAAAAAAAAACTGTTCTCAACCATACTACTAAGTTGTACTACCATGATCTATTAAAAAAAAGCATATTTTTGTACCAAATGTATTTAGTTATTATTATTAGTTATTATTTATTCACATGATCTTACAAGCTCACGTGCCTCAATGCAATGCTCTTTGAGCTTGTAGATCTATACTTTTGCATCAGGACGTGCGTCTTGTATGATGAGTGAGGTCATAAATAGAAAACATAGTAAAGTTTAAATACTGTGTGTGTGTGTGTGTGTGTGTGTGTGTGTGTGTGTGTGTGTGTGTGTGTGTGTGTGTGTGTGTGTGTGTGTGTGTGTGTGTGTGTGTGTGTGTGTGTCTGTGTGTATGTGTGTGTGTTGTTGTGTGGTGACTTATTGTGACTAAATGTTTTCTCTGACAGGAATGGCTTACCTCAGGATGGTGATGTTGGGAGAGTTTCAGTCTGGAAAGAGTTCATCAGGAAACACCATTCTGGGAGGAAGTGTTTTTAAAACTGGAGTTCTTCGGTCAGTGCAGAGTGTAAGACATGGTGAAGCAGCAGGGAGACATCTGACAGTGGTGGACTCACCAGGATGGAACTACATACCACTACAGAAGAGTCCAGAGATGGACAAACTGGACATCCAGAACAGTGTGTGTCTCTGTCCTCCTGGACCACATGCTGCTCTTCTGACGGTTCCTCTTCATCGTGCATTCACCAAACAACACAGAGTAGCATTAGAGGAACACATGTCACTTCTGTCACAGAGAGTGTGGAGTCACACTATAGTACTGTTCACCTTTGGAGACCGTCTGGGAGACAGAAGCATTGAGCAGCACATTGAGGCTGGAGGGGAACACCTCCGCTGGCTTGTTGACAAATGTGGGAACAGGTATCATGTCTTCAACAATGAGAAGAGAGATGACACTCAGGTCACACAGCTGCTGGAGAAGATGGAGGAGATGGTGGCAGGAAACAGAGGTGGACACTATGAAGTTGATGGAGATGTTGCAGAGAAGTTGTCAGAGAGGAAGAGGAACATGGAGGAACATGTCCTGACATTGATGACCAAGACACACAGACACAGAGCTGTTCTGAAAGCTCTGTTTGAAGGTACACCTTGAACAACACCTGGAAATCAGTCAGTCAGTCAGACTGGTCAATTATTAAACAGTATGTATTTGACCGTGCACAATTCTGCATGCATGTAGCAACTTGACTTAATCTATAATTGAAGAATACATGAATACATATAATATAAAAGTGTTCTGAGCTGAACTAAATTAAGACCTTAAAAAGTCACACAGTGAAGTAATGGTGTGTGTGTGTGTGTGTGTGTGTGTGTGTGTGTGTGTGTGTGTGTGTGTGTGTGTGTGTGTGGTGTGTGTGTGTGTGTGTGTGTGTGTGTGTGTGTCAGGAGAACATCAGAGTCTACCAGATGTGAGGCTGATGCTGGTTGGAGGAGACCAGTTAACCAGAAGATTGGCTGGACATCACATACTGCAGAATGTGTTTCCATACAGTGAGGTGAGTAATATTATACAAGCTTCATGTTATAATGAATGACCTCAAAGTCATAAATACATCAAATATCAACATTTTCTGATGATAATGTGAAGGAGGTTGTGGATGTTGATATAGTGTCAGTGATACATATGTACACACTAAGGCTGTCCTAAACCCAGTGCCGATTCTGGCCTCCTAGGGGCCCTAAGCAGGTTTTTTACTAGGGGCCCTGCTTCTCAGGCGCTGATTTTGGCTTTTTTGTTATTTTGGCCATTTTTTGCGGGAAATACATTATAGATAGCTTAACACACACACACACACACACACTCTCTCTCTCCCTCTCTCTCTCTCTCTCTCTCTCTCTCTCTCTCTCTCTCCAATGTTTCCTTTTCAAATGAATGTATTTATTGCTACTTCAATCCTGACCAACAACAACAACAACAACAACAACAACAACAACAACAACAACTATGAAACTGTCTCTTATGTAGAGATGTAGCAGGTCTAGAATAGGGACAAATAAGAGTTGAAAATACTTTGTTCACTGTCAAAGTATTGTAGGCTACAGTAACCAACACATTCTCTGTAGTAGCCACATACACATCACAGAGACTCTATGATGTGACTGGCTTCATGAAGTGAACGGAGTTGACATAACTGTCTATATCCATAATACTCTAAGCTTTGGGCATGCCGCATAGGAGATATTATTATTGACAAAATACAACAAGCTTGTATCTCTGCCACCAAAAAAACAACAACACAACAACACACTACCGACAGCCCAGCATTTAACAGCACAACTGAAAACTGCAGTCATTCATAGCGTTATCCTGCCAGCCTACCTGACTGCTGCTGCTCCTTTTTTCATATCCTGATTGAAGTAATGATGTTGTTGACCAAACATGCTAAGCAAAAAGGGGGGGCGTTTCTGCGTGGTGTAAAAAAAACCGCGACAGCGGGCATGATTCAAGTAACGCTGTTTACGGAAGAAGATTTCCCTTCTACGTACAGAACTACCATGCACTAGAGTGGTTACGTTCGCCCGCTGTACGTTATTTGCGTAAGTGCTCGCGATTCAATAAACGTACATGCGCCCGATGTACGCTATTTGCGTAAATAACAGTTCTTTCAATTAGTTATTTACTCAGAGCTGGCGGGGGCCCTTTGTGGAATCGGGGCCCAACGCAGGCTGCGTAGTCTGCGTATAGGAAGAATCGGCGCTGCCTAAACCTTCAGGGGTTCCAACTATAGTGGTGTAAAACGATATGATACATGGACCAATGGACCATATTGGTTCATTATGGTGATGTGATACGATTCAGTGATTTGAAATTGATACAGTACAGTGTACACAATTTTACACTACAATATACTATTTTGCAAATATATTCAGTATTTGTGAAATATGTGGACAGAACAGTTTTTTTTAATGGGAAAGTGTATTATAATGGATATAAATAAGTAAAAACAGTGATCTGGCATATAGATGGACATTATATTTGAACACATGATTTGTTTTTCTTCTTAAAAATTGCATTGTGATTCTTTCTATTGCAAATCAATATCATTCAAAGTAAAACCGAGAAGGCATACAAATAGCACAGAGCACATACTGGTATGCCTATTTAGGCATATTCATTCAACACTGTTCACTAGACCTACTATTCATTGCTGCTTGTTCTTGCTTGTATTTCTGAAATGACTCGTATAAGTTCTATATGTTATTAATAATGGTGAATGTCGCACCAATAGAATCTATATCGAAGTTTACGTTTTAATGAATTAGAAACAGATGGTTCTCAGGGAGAGACCGTGAAATCATTTTGAGACCACGATTGTTGGCTGCAACCGTTATAAAACACTGTAACTGGTGGCCAACCGTCAAGAGCGTTACAAATCAGGTCACTACTAAACCTTACCCTAACTCCAACCCTAAAAATGATCTCACCTATGCCTAAACCTAACCTTAACCCCTGACCGTTGGGGCCAACAGTCGTAACCATTTTATCGCAGTCGTGACCGTTGGAACGGTTGGAAAATAGCATATCAGTCAATAACATACAGTAAATCAGTTTGGCCCAACGGTCGCAACCGTTTTATAGTGATTGCAACCACGGTCGCAAAATGATTTTTCCCCTCCTGTTCACTTGAAAATTAAAGCCCTAAAATTAGTGTTAGGGTACAGCCATACAGAGCACATGCACACGCAAAAACAACCCCCCCCCCCCCCCCCCCACACACACACACACACAATAACAATACAGTTATTGTAATTATTATAACTAACATACAGTAAACTCATATTCTATCCTGAACAGACAGAATGTGTCAGACAACAGAGACGAGTTGCTGACAGAAATGTGAGTGTGGTGATCTGTCCAGACTGGTCGACTACACCTCCATCACAGAAGATCAAAGATGTCCTTCTACACGGTGTGACTCTGTGTTCTCCTGGACCCCACGCTGTCCTGCTGAATGTTCCTGTCTGTTACAGTTTCTCTGAAGCTGACAGGAGATCAGTGGAGGAACACATGGAGCTGCTGGGGGACAGAGTCTGGAGACACACTCTGGTTCTGTTCACAGTGGGACGGTGGCTGGGAGAGAGACGTGTTGAGGAGTACATCGAGGCTGAAGGAGAACCTCTGAGGAGGATCCTGGAGAAATGTGGCTACAGGTACCATGTTCTAGACTGCCTCAATCGGGACATCTCAGAAGTGAAAGAGCTGATGGAGAAAGTAGAAGACATGGTGACGAGGAACAGAGGACACTTTGGACCTTCAGACTCCAGAGAAGACAGCTCTGTCAGAGACACAGGACACCTCAGGGAGGGACATGAGACGAGACAGAAGACCCTGTTAGAAAGACTGAAAGGAAAGAAGACATTTACTGATGAAGAATGGAACAGGCGAGAAGAAGAATTCAAGAAGAGAGAGGAGGAATGGAGGAGAGAGAAGGAGGAGATGATAGAGAAGGTGTTGCAGTTTGTGGAGAAGGATCCAGAAGAACCAACCCTGCCACCTGTCAGGAGAAGAAACAGCAAAGGGAATGTTAATCCAAGCAGTGAGTATAAATAGAATTGATCTGATTACATTTTTCCGCAATTATTCGAAGCAGCTATACTGGCATGTTTTAGAAAACATACTTCTTATTGACAAAAGTAAGTGTCATAACTGTTATTATTATGGCGTACGATTTATATCTCCTTCTTCTGGAAGGTACACATATTAATACTAATACTAATAAAAATCAATCTATTGTGGTGTGTTGTGTTGTGTTTCAGTGAGTGGTGGAACGCCATCTGAAGCAGGAAGTTTCATCCGTAGGTCACATGACAAGGTTTCTGATTGGCTGATGAGAGCGTCTTCTTCAGGATATGGAACTGACGTTGCCAGTCAGCTGGAAGCGATGAGTGTGAGAGATGAAGATGAGATGATTTAAAAAGAAATGGGACAAATTAAAAAGATCAAGATTTCATTATCAAATGAAGAATCTTCAAGTAGTTATGATGAAATGTACAATATAACTGCCAACAACTGTAAAAAGCATGTAAAATAAACATTTATCTGTCCAAATGAATATCATCATAGTTTAGATTAGTTTCTTTCTTTTTTGTATTATTTTGTTTTCATTGTGTTATCTATTTTGTAAGAACAACGCTGATTGATTTGACCTACATTTATGGGAGAAATGTATAGCCTATAGAGTTTGAATATATGTCAATGTGACTATTCCTGTTGCATGTTCAAACGAGTTAGATGTGTTCTGAGCTTTGTAAAAACTTCATTTCTTCACTTTTATTAATTAGACTTCACTTCATTTCTGATTTTTATTCATGCATTTCTGGTGCAAACTGGACTGGATAAGAGGAAAGCTGTCATTCTATGATCCTGACTCTAGCACACACCTGAACACCTTCACATGAAAAAGAATATATTGATCTGATATTGATCAAGGTATCTCCATATGGTATTCAGAAGGGATTGGTTTATTGCAGGATATGAAGTATTATTTTGAAATACATGTGTTTTAGTTAAGGCTGTTGAGAATAGTTAATTAATGGGATTAAATTAATTCTGTCGATTAATTTGATTAAAAATTTTAATGCGATTAACTCATGTGCACACTGACTGAGCATTTTCTAATTGAAAGAAATGGGTAGGGCACGGTTTTATGGAGACATATAGCTGTGTCTCTCCCTCTAACCAGAGGCATAGAGTATAGCTGGAGTATCTACAAGCATTGAGAGCTTGTAGATCACCTATTTTGATACACATTTTAAAGATAAATGGTTATTTTTTCACAGATTCTGTTTCTTTTTTGAAAACATGCATATTTTGGACATCATTTGAATGGTGATTAATCATGATTAAATTAATTTTGAAGCTGTGATTAATTTGATCAAAATTAAAATAAGATTAAAATCATTCAACAGCCCTAGTTTTAGTTAATGTGACATTCAGCTTTGAGTTGTGTTGTGCTGACAGACAGACATTTGAACATATAATATGATTCCCAATAACATGCTTTTATTTTGAAAGTTTGTAAATATATTATAATTGGATCAGTTTATGTGATATGTGATTGATGTCTTATTAAAGATGATCACAGTAAAGTGAGTCAGACGTGTGATTCAGTAGAATGAGCAGTTCACACACTAGACTAGAATATTTATTACAAGTAAACATACTCAATCAACCCAAGTAATTGAGTGAAAGTAGAAATACTGATGATCAAATATTAATAGAGGAAGTCACTCTGTCTTTACTGTTTAGAATCAGTGATGTTTACAATTGTATTGTTTTGTATGTGTGAGTGAAACAACTTTGAATGGAACTGAATGTTTAAGTGAAGACTGACTTCCTTCAGTGTCATCACAGCAAACCTCCAACAGAGGGCAGTGTTTACCAGGAGTAGTGTGGAAGAAGGTAACAGGTCAAGTGGCCACACCAGATAACTGGACTCTATCGCTGTCTCTCTCCCTAGCGCTTTCAGACACACAACACAAGGTTGAAAAACAATGGACCAAAGTTAGTTTTCCAAATCGATCCTAACCCAAATCAACCCTAACCCCAGACCCGTGGGCTTGGGCTTGTAAATAAACAAAAACATTAATAAATGGTGAACAAAGGATTCCCACAATGTCTCTGGTGCTTTCGTGCACAGTTCAACCGGCTATTTTGACAGCTACTTCTTTCCCCATCAGCCGGGATATTTATCACTACTGTGTGATATAAGTCAGGAACGAACGGGTTACCTGGAGAGAGGAAGAGAGAAGTGCCGACATTAGTTCTATGGCCATGCTGTCACATTTCTGAAGCGTGGTGTGTGTGTGTGTGTGTGTGTGTGTGTGTGTGTGTGTGTGTGTGTGTGTGTGTGTGTGTGTGTGTGTGTGTGTGTGTGTGTGTGTGTGTGTGTGTGTGTGTGTGTGTGTGTGTGTGTGTGTGTGTGTCCTCGAGAGTCAGTGAGGAAGTGACACAGCCTCCTCTTCCCTCTTTGTCTACTCGGGTAGACGCGCAGGTGGCCTTGATGAGTAGACTTGAACTTGAGACAGAATGTAGGCGGGGACGTAACGCTCGTCCACCACTCGCCCGAGAAGTGGGCGGGGCTGGGCTGTGCTGCTTCCCCGCTAGCCTGGTCTAGCCCTCAATGATTTTGGCCTTGGGGGCGGGGGTGTCGTGGGATCCACACGGCGGAAGTGCTGCGCTCTGATTTGATCTCACTAACGTGTCGTCATCTCCGGCCCCTCCCACGCCCGTCCACTGCTATTCTACGTCACATCATTTAGAGCGACGCCCACCCCGGAAGGTTGACACGCCCCTCAAGGCCACTTTCCAACGTGCGTTAGTCCAGGCTTTCCGTTTTCGCGCAAGGCGAACGAAAATGAAAGCCTGCAGTGTCGAGGCTACTTCCCCGCTGACCCACGTGGGTGTTCCAGGTCTCTCTGGCGGCCCACAATATATATATATATATATATATATATATATATATATATATATATATATATATATATATATATATATATATATATATATATATATTTAGATTGTTGACTAAAATGTTGCCTCGAATTTCTTGTTGCTTAAAGGTAATAAATGAATTATGTGTTTTACTGTATCACAGGGTTAATGGTAAGCTATAGGTGCCAACTTTTAATGCTGTATTTAGCATGTTCTAAAATATGAGGAATTGTAATAAATAAGATAAATAAACATTGTGATCAGGGCAGAGCCTTCCTGTTACCTTTTAGATTCATGGAGGGTCAGGACAGTTTGGAACTGCAGTGCTGTCTGGTTTTGAAGGAGTAAAGGGATTCACATTATCTTGAGTTCAGTCAGGGTCCATTTGGTTTCATTTATCTGCTCTCAGAAAAATATATTGAAAAAGGTTGGAATTCCCCTTTAATAATAAAGGAATGGAATAAGGGAGACATTCTAGGGCTAAAGATGATAATTCATAGTTCAGAAGAACTCAGTCTCTGCTACTGATACACATAGAAAGAATGATTTGATCTAAAGCTGTACATTTGGACTGTGGATTCCATTCACTCATTCACACACCTTTACAGATCATTCACACATTCATCCAGCGATGGCAGTGGACACCATGCAAGGCACCAACCTGCACATCAGGAGCAGTTAGGACCAGTGTTGGTCAATATTACTTAGAAAAGTAACTTCTTTACTTTACTCGTTACCCCTTAGACAAAGTAATATCATTACTTTACTTATTACTGGAATTGAAGAGTAATATGTTACATATTACGTTATTACTTTCCCAAGTTCTCAACTCCCACCTTTGAAAAAATAGAGATGTACAACATAATCTGTTTAAGCGAGCTCTTTTTAGAACTGAATCCAATTTATTGGAATAATAATAGTCTCCAATCTCACAAACTGCACCTGAAAACAAAGCCAACAAAATCCGACATTGTAAATGTCTTTCTTAGATAAAAAATAAAAATAAAAATAAAAGGGGCAGAGAGAAGAAATGGGAACATTTTAACCTTGAATCACAAAACAGACCTGCAACAAACAAAACCAGATTTCGAAATTTGTCTCTTTGACTTTTTAAACTAAAAAAAAAGTAACTTGGCGTTACTTGCAAAGTTACTCATTACTCATTGCTTATTACGAGGGCCAGTTTCGAATTGCAGCCGTCCGTAGGTGCCATTTGAGGAGAGCTTTGAGAGTGATTTTGAAAGAGTCAGAGGATTTGTCTTAAAGGGGAACTCCACCCATTTTCAACATTTTAATATGTCATTAATATACCTTAGAGATGCTGTGTGGACATGATGAAAAAAGTTCCCCCAGTTCTGTATTTCCTAAAAATGGAGGTCTGAAAAAAATCAATAACATGGTGAAATACATCTGATGACATCATCAAGATGTATTTTCACCATGTTAATGGATTTCTTTAGATGCTTCTTTTTTCTGAGAGCGTACAAATGGAACCAAATGAACCCGTTAGGGTTCATTTGGTTCACATTTGTACGCTCTCAGAAAAATATTGAAAATGGGTGGAATTCCCCTTTAAGGACTGTTGGTAGGGCGTTCCACAGTTTTGGTGGAATAGTAGCAGAGTTTTGTTGTTTGTGCCTAATCTGGGTTGCACATGGTTTGTCCATTGTTTTTAAAGGTCAGTATACTGTCAGTCATCAGCTCTCTGATATAAAGCAATAAAGTGAGTGGACTTTAATCCACACTGATTCTATACAACAGGTTATGGTTAATGAATGATGAAGTACTGTATGTTTGAGTGGCACTATCCTCTCCAATGCATGGCTTTGGGAAATGACATCATCTGGCCCCTCACTTCACAGAAGTGTGATTTATTATTTCCTTGTGTTTGGGTCCCTGAGAGATGCCAACAACAAGATACAAGTATGTGAACCTGCTGATTCCAATATACTTCTCCTTTTCAAGTGCATCAACGATATGTGCTGATATCAGCACTTCTCCATTCTGTCTGACATAAAACAATAAAAACTCCTTCCTTACAGCAGATCAATGATTAACACAACGTTCTCCATTTACAGGAATCAGCTGTCAGTCAGTCGTACATGTTGACACTGGAGCAGTGAGCTGAGAGACACCTGTTTCTACAAAGACACTCTGTACACACTGACAAGGTAAGACTAGGACTAGAATATGTACTAGTATTAATTAATGAGGTAACATCTGACTATACTATTACTATTAATAGCATCTTCTGACTTAGCCATGCATCGCATGACGCTCGTACTTCACGAGCGTCATGCAGGAGGTTAATCCATTTTGAGGCAAATCGCCGCAGCCAGGAACATTTACAACCATAACGTGTACATAAACATTCCGTTTTCAAATATAAAGTGCTCACACATGTTGGTACGGGTGTTAGATACTTATTGCGACCGAAATTAGGATTGTAGCGTGCCGCGTTGTTTAATAAAAAGCATTTTTGCCGAGAGATTTCTGTGTTTTGTCCCCTTAAACTGCACCTCGGCGCCGCCCTGTTGGTTGTTAGGCGCAATGATTTTCACAGCCAAAGCACTTTGAAAATCATTGCGCCTGACAACCGACAACCGTGATACATACAATGTGCGTGTGCACGTGTTGTTGTGTGGTGACTTATTGTGACTAAATGTTTTCTCTGACAGGAATGGCTTACCTCAGGATGGTGTTGTTGGGAGAGGTTTGGTCTGGAAAGAGTTCATCAGGAAACACCATTCTGGGAGGAAGTGTTTTTAAAGCTGGAGTTCACAGGTCAGTGCAGAGTGTAAGACATGGTGAAGCAGCAGGGAGACATCTGACAGTGGTGGACTCACCAGGATGGATGGACAAATCACTACAGAAGAGTCCAGAGATGGACAAACTGGACATCCAGAACAGTGTGTGTCTCTGTCCTCCTGGACCACATGCTGCTCTTCTGACGGTTCCTCTTCATTTAGCATTCACCAAACAACACAGAGTAGCGTTAGAGGAACACATGTCACTTCTGTCACAGAGAGTGTGGAGTCACACTATAGTACTGTTCACCTTTGGAGACCGTCTGGGAGACAGAAGCATTGAGCAGCACATTGAGGCTGGAGGGGAACACCTCCGCTGGCTTGTTGACAAATGTGGGAACAGGTATCATGTCTTCAACAATCAGAAGAGAGATGACACTCAGGTCACACAGCTGCTGGAGAAGATCGAGGAGATGGTGGCAGGAAACAGAGGTGGACACTATGAAGTTGATGGAGATGTTGCAGAGAGGAAGAGGAACATGGAGGAACATGTCCTGACATTGATGACCAAGACACACAGACACAGAGCTGTTCTGAAAGCTCTGTTTGAAGGTAATGAACAACACCTGGAAATCAGTCAGTCGGGCTGGTAATGTATTAAACTGATAATCAATTCAGCATGTATGTATGTATTGGGTGTGAACGATTCTGCATGAATGTAGCAACGTGACATAATCTATAATTGAAGCCTAAATATATAGAATATAAGTGTTCTGAGCTTGTAGATTGGCTACTATTTATACTTAATTAATAAAAAATAATAATAATGCAAACAAAAAAAAAGTTTATGTCTGACAGCGTAGAAAGGCTGTTCTACAGTCAATATTAATATAATATTTGACAGCATGACTATGAAGACTATAGTGATACATACAATACAATGCTATGAAAGCTAAATTAAGAACTTTAATAGTCACATAGTGAACTAAGTGTGTGTGTGTGTGTGTGTGTGTGTGTGTGTGTGTGTGTGTGTGTGTGTGTGTGTGTGTGTGTGTGTGTGTGTGTGTGTGTGTGTGTGTGTGTGTGTGTCAGGAGAACATCAGAGTCTACCAGATGTGAGGCTGATGTTGGTGGGAGGAGACCTGTTTACGAGGAGGTTGGCTGGAGGTCACATACTGCAGGAGAGGAATGTGTTTCCAATCAGTGTGGTGAGTAATATTATATGAACTTCATGTTATAATGCAGGGGTTTTTAACCTTTTTGACTCCAGGGACCACCATTTATTCAGCATTTCAGCCACAGACCACCATTTGAGTATATTTTCACACCAAAGACCTAAAATTAAATATTTTTTGCGGTTGTGTCCACAATTCCAGGCTGGATTTTGCCAACAAAACAGTGTAAACCTCTTAATTAAGTGGTGCTAATTCAGATGATGAATATTTTAACTCTTGAGAGTGTAAACATGAAACCAAATGGACCCGCAAGGGTCCATTTGGTTTCATTTTTACATTCTCAAGAGTTACATCTGGTTAACCAACTTTCCATCATTTAGCCTGGGGACCACCTGGAACCTTCTCAAGGACCACTGGTGGTCCCCGGACCACCTGTTGAAAACCCCTGTTATAATGAATGAAATGAGATTCAATTTGTTGTCAATGTACAGTATAAATACAACGACCTCAAGGCATAAATGCATCAAATATGAAGATTTTCTGATGATAATGTGAAGGAGGTTGTGAATGTTGATATACTGTAGTGTCAGTGATACAGTATGTGTACGCTCTTCTAAACCTTCAGGGGTTCTAACTATAGGGTTGTAACACGATATGATACATGGACCATATTGGTTCATTATGATGTAATAAACCTGTAGCACAGGTTTTATTAATTGAAAAATGTATTATGATGGATATACATAAGTAAAAACAGTGATCTGGCATATAGTTACATTATATTTAAAAAAAAAAAATAGTCCTGAATGGTGGCCAACAGTCGCGACCATTGTTGCGACAGCTATAAATCAGGTCGCTACTAGACCTTACCCTAAACCTAAAAATAATCTCAGTAAAACCTATGCCTATACTGTAACCTTACCCTTGACCGTTGGGGCCAACAGTCGCAACCATTTTTGTCGTGACCAGTGACCATGGTCGCAAAACATTTTTGCGACAGTTGGAAAATAACCTAAAACAGTTGGCTCAATGGTGGCAAATGATTTTGCCCCTCCTGTTCAATAACTCAAACCCTAACATTAGAGGTAAGGTAGAGGTAGAGAACGTGCCCCACACACACACGCACACTAATAATAATAATAATAATAATAATAATAATAATAATAATAATAATAATAATACAGTTATTGTCAATTAGATTTTCTGTGTTTTTTCACACAGTTAGCATTTTGTAATTACTGTTTAGAACAGAATGTTGATTTTAATTATAGTTTAGTTTACGTGAGTCACATGTATTGATTATAACTAACATACGGTGAACCTCATATTCCATCCTGAACAGACAGAATGTGTCAGACAACAGAGACGAGTTGCTGACAGAAATGTGAGTGTGGTGATGTGTCCAGACTGGTCGACTACACCTCCATCACAGAAGATCAAAGATGTCCTTCTACACGGTGTGACTCTGTGTTCTCCTGGACCCCACGCTGTCCTGCTGAATGTTCCTGTCTGGTACAGTTTCTCTGAAGCTGACAGGAGATCAGTGGAGGAACACATGGAGCTGCTGGGGGACAGAGTCTGGAGACACACTCTGGTTCTGTTCACAGTGGGATGGTGGCTGGGAGAGAGATGTGTTGAGGAGTACATCGAGGCTGAAGGAGAACCTCTGAGGAGGATCCTGGAGAAATGTGGCTACAGGTACCATGTTCTAGACGGCAACAATCTGGACATCTCAGAAGTGAAAGAGCTGATGGAGAAAGTAGAAGACATGGTGACGAGGAACAGAGGACACTTTGGACCTTCAGACTCCAGAGAAGACAGCTCTGTCAGAGACACAGGACACCTCAGGGAGGGACATGAGACGAGACAGAAGACCCTGTTAGAAAGACTGAAAGGAAAGAAGACATTTACTGATGAAGAATGGAACAGACTGGAAGAAGAATTCAAGAAGAGAGAGGAGGAATGGAGGAGAAGAGAGGAGGAATGGAGGAGAAGAGAGGAGGAATGGAGTAGAGAGAAGGAGGAGATGATAGAGAAGGTGTTGCAGTTTGTGGAGAAGGATCCAGAAGAACCAACTCTGCCACCTGTCAGGAGAAGCAAGAGCTATGAAATCATTCCTCCAAGCAGTGAGTATCAATATTATTGATCTGATTACATTTTCTTCTATTCCAATTCAAAGGATCTTTATTGGCATGTATGAGAAAACATGTGTTTACACTGCCAAAGCAAGTATTGTTCTAAACTTGTGTCCCCATCCGCTGGAATGAAGGGACACAAATAATTATTGTTGTGTTATCTTGTGTTTCAGTGAGCGGTGGAACACCATCTGAAGCAGAAAGTTCACACTTCTGGTCACGTGACAAGCTTTATGATTGGCTGCTGAGAGGTTCCTCTTCAGGATATGGAACTGACGTTGCCAGTCAGCTCGAAGTGATGAGTGTGAGAGATGAAGATGAGACGATATAAAAGAAGTGACAATTACGACTGTAGCAAAGATACCAAAATATGCATTTAGGTCCCACATCCACCGTCCATACTTTTGTTCCTCCATTACCTGTGTATTTCCACCCTGGAGAGACTGATAATCTGAGGAGAACAGCTCTGAACAATAACACGGATGGACTGATTGACTGCTGTATTTAAAGGGATATTCCACTTTCTGGTCTACTCAGACTCATGTGAACACACCAGACATTTTATAAGTTACTCGTTTAGATATTTGATGTTCATTTTATCATTTTAGCTGCCCCCCCCCCCATCCTATACAAACCTATTATAACTTAAAAGTTATTTTAACCATGACAGATTATTTGGAATGTTGACAGATCATTGACAGATTATTGACAGATTATTGTTTTTGAATAATCTGTCATGGTTAAAATGGACTTTTGAGTTATAATGGGTTTGTATAGGAAGGACGTTTGGGCAGCTAAAAGGAACATTAAATATCTAAATACCGAAAGGAGTAACTTATGAACTGTCTGGTGTGTTCACATGAGACTGAGTAGACCATAAAATGACCAAAGGTTTTTTTTAAACTGGACTATCCCGTTGAGTGACAAGTTTGTTGTCTCCACAAGGCTGAAGAATCTGTTTTGCACTGTTTGTGGGTGTGTCCGTCCGTGCGTGTGCGAACAAAAAAATAAATATTTTCAAATACATTAGTTTAAATTAGTTTTGTTAATGTATCATTTAGCTTTGAATTGTGTTGTTAGACAGACATTTTATTGTGTAGCACAGGGGTGGCCAACCGGTCACAGACTAAGAGCCACGTTTTTCATTGTGTTACTGAAAAGAGCCACATCAAAGAGGATTCCAGGTGGTCCCCAGGCTAAATGATGGAAAGTTGGTTAGCCAGATGTAACTCTTTGAGAGCGTAAACATGAAACCAAATGGACCCTTGCGGGTCCATTTGGTTTCATGTTTACGCTCTCAAGAGTTAAAATATTCATCATGTGAATTATCCCAAGTCTACACAACTAGAGAATGTAGAAGATTAATGGTCATTTTGATCTGTATGTTTGACTGTTTTGTTTTCTCTGAAATCCAGCCTGGAATTGTTGACAAAAGTAAACAAAATCTTTAGCTTTGGGGTCTGTGGAGCTAAAATGTCATCAAATGGTAGTCCATGGCTCTAATTCTGATTAAATGGTGGGCCCTGGTATAAAAAAAGGTTTTTGACGGTTCCATGTGGAAGCCCCTTAAGAGCCACATGTAACCAGCTGAAGAGCCTCATGGGGCTCGCGAGCCACAGGTTGGCCAGGCCTGGTGTAGTGTATAAACGGTCAGTTTGTAATTATATTATATTTGTATATATCTGATTGATTGAACATGTTTATGTTGAATTATTTGTCATTCATGGGTCAGGTTTGAATCTCATGGGTTCCATGTGACAGTGATTGACGAGTGCTTTTTTAATAAAGACGATCACAGTAAAGAGACTTACATGTGTTTGTAAATGGACATTCCGTAGAATGAGTAGCAGACTATAATATTTATTACAGGTAAACATACTCAATCAACCTGTTAGTTGATTAAAAGTACATCAGGTTTACTGCTGGTCAAATATTAATGGTGGAAATTACTTTGTCTTTACTGTTTAGAGTGAGTGATTTTTATAATTCCACTTTGATATGTCGAGCAAGTTCAATTATGTGTAGAGTCTTAGCATGAGTGAGTGAAACAACTTTGAATGCAATTGATGGACGTATTTTGGTTCCATTTGTGCTCTCTCAGAGTAACTTCACAGCTGTTACCAATGATATAAATCATAGGAGCAGTGGAGCTATGGACCAGAGCTCTGTTCCATGTGGAATAAAATGCTTCAAAGTTATTTTATTTTACCAGAACTCACACAACTCTGAGTGGGTACAAAATTAACCAAATGGATCCTTATAGGCCTACAGGTCCGTTTGGTTTCATTGTACAATGTACACTCTCATGAGTTACATACAGTGCCGATTCTGGCCTCCTAGGGGCCCTAAGCAGGTTTTTTACTAGGGGCCCTGCTTCTCAGGCGCTGATTTTGGCTTTTTTGTTATTTTGGCCATTTTTTGCGGGAAATACATTATAGATAGCTTAACACACACACACACACACACTCTCTCTCTCCCTCTCTCTCTCTCTCTCTCTCTCTCTCTCTCTCTCTCTCTCTCCAATGTTTCCTTTTCAAATGAATGTATTTATTGCTACTTCAATCCTGACCAACAACAACAACAACAACAACAACAACAACAACAACAACAACTATGAAACTGTCTCTTATGTAGAGATGTAGCAGGTCTAGAATAGGGACAAATAAGAGTTGAAAATACTTTGTTCACTGTCAAAGTATTGTAGGCTACAGTAACCAACACATTCTCTGTAGTAGCCACATACACATCACAGAGACTCTATGATGTGACTGGCTTCATGAAGTGAACGGAGTTGACATAACTGTCTATATCCATAATACTCTAAGCTTTGGGCATGCCGCATAGGAGATATTATTATTGACAAAATACAACAAGCTTGTATCTCTGCCACCAAAAAAACAACAACACAACAACACACTACCGACAGCCCAGCATTTAACAGCACAACTGAAAACTGCAGTCATTCATAGCGTTATCCTGCCAGCCTACCTGACTGCTGCTGCTCCTTTTTTCATATCCTGATTGAAGTAATGATGTTGTTGACCAAACATGCTAAGCAAAAAGGGGGGGCGTTTCTGCGTGGTGTAAAAAAAACCGCGACAGCGGGCATGATTCAAGTAACGCTGTTTACGGAAGAAGATTTCCCTTCTACGTACAGAACTACCATGCACTAGAGTGGTTACGTTCGCCCGCTGTACGTTATTTGCGTAAGTGCTCGCGATTCAATAAACGTACATGCGCCCGATGTACGCTATTTGCGTAAATAACAGTTCTTTCAATTAGTTATTTACTCAGAGCTGGCGGGGGCCCTTTGTGGAATCGGGGGCCCAACGCAGGCTGCGTAGTCTGCGTATAGGAAGAATCGGCGCTGGTTACATATATTTGATTTGTTAAACATCTACACATTTTAAGTGACAAAAAAGTCTACAGTTAGAGAAGTTTATTTTGACCAACATTTTGCCTGTTATCTCTCCTAATGGTACCAACATCAACACAGCATAGAACTGTGGACAAATCTGATCCAGATCTAAATATTCTTTCTTTTTTGGGCTAAATGTCATCACATTGTGGTCACATGTGATGACATGGACCTGTTGAAAACCACTGGTGTGAACTGAGTTTAACACGTCAAACAGGTGTATTAAAGCACCTTTCACATGCTCTGAGTCTGACATGGAAATGTTTGAGAAACCAAAACTATTTCAATGATAATGACCATAACTATCGATTCTCAATCATGTTCTGGCAAATGTCCTGGCAGGTAGCACCACAACATATAATATTAACTGAAATATAGGCTACTCACATGTCAGTAAGTTGTGTTTACAAAGGATGAAACGTCTGTTTGTAGTTGTCTGCTGATGTAATGATTTAACACACAGGTGTCTGTCATCAAGTCAACACATCCTGATGCTTGTATAATACCACCCCCTGCTGGTGAACTTCACACACAGTAAGTGAAACAACACTTACATTTTCACATCTAATGATCTAAAAGTCTTTGGTTTGAATCAGCGGACATGGAAAAAAAGAACAATTACAGATAATGCCATAGAATAGGGTGGACTCTATTGTAAGGACAATAATTTATGGTGTCGTCCACAGTAAACGGTTTTATGAATTGAGAATGTACCTGCATTCTGAATGCTGTTAATTAGTACATCAATCAATCAATCAATCAATCAATCAAATGAGCAGGCAGTGATTGCAATTTCCTGATTACATTTCTAGCCAACTGAATGTTGAAGAGTATTTTAGATAATATATATGAAAATATATATTATTTATAATGTTTTATCATATTGTGCCTTGCGCTTGTGAGCTTGTAGATCTGCTATTTTTGTCCAAAAGAGCTCTCTATGGCAGGGGTTTTCAACAGGTGGTCCGGGGACCACCAGTGGTCCCTGAGAGGATTCCAGGTGGTCCCCAGGCTAAATGATGGAAAGTTGGTTAACCAGATGTAACTCTTTGAGAGCGTAAAAATGAAACCAAATGGACCTTTACGGCTCCATTTGGTTTAATTTTTACACTCATGGTCATTTTGATCTGTCTGTTTGACTGTTTTGTTTTCCAAATCCAGCTTGGAATTGTGGAAAAAAGAAAATAAGTATTTAGTTTTGGGGTCTGTGGGGCTAAAATGACATGGGTATTCTGGTAGTTTGACAGAACATCTAGGTCTATTAACTCTACTAAGTGTCAAAAACTACCTTTCTGGCCAGCTACACCCAATTTCCCAAAGACAAACATCCTCTGATTGCATTAAAGACAAAAGATGTCCCAGTGATTATGGATCACTCTTTTAAGATATAAACAAACACAATGTTGATTCAGACACAATAGAGTCCAGCCACATGCTATGGGGTCCCGCCTGACAGGCGTTGTGTGTTCGAGTCTCGTTCATGATGACTTTGCTGCATGTCTCTCTCCTTCTCTCTGTCCCTCTGCCCTGTCTATCTTCACTGTAACTATCAATACAGGCATGAAAGCAAAAAAAAAATGCTTTTTTAATATCTGTTTTTTTTTTTTTTTTTTTTTTTTTTTTTTAATAACAATGCTAAAATCAACAAGAAGTTAACAATTTTATGAAAAATAGTTTTGGTTATGTTCTATACAGTGTCCGAATCAACTTTTTATGTACTAAAAGGTACTGTGAGAGACACTTTAGCGTACAATGTAAGTCAACGATGAGCATATTTTTAAATATATTTCTAACAAATGGAACATTCTGTTTTAATTGCTTGTCCACATTTGAAATGACATTATGGCAACACAACACAATGAACACATACTGTACACGCACGTGTGGATGCACACACACACACACACACACACACACACACACACACACACACACACACACACACACACACACACACACACACACACACACACACACACACACACACACACACACACACACGCACACCTATTGTTCCTTCCAGGTGTCAGTAAAGGGTTAACAGCTACAGCACAAGGAGGAGTTCCTGAACCGAAAGTGAAAGGTTTGGTGTTCAGCGACTCACTGTAGTCTGCAGATACAGAACCTTCTGTCAACACCACGTTTTACACAACTCTGACAACTGAAACACAGGTGAGGAATAAACAAAATGATTTATTATTCATTAAGGAGAGAATATTTACATTATATCCAGGCTAGAAAGATCAGCTTCACTCATTTTCATATTCGATGCTCCTGCCCAGTCTGTGGTAAAACTAAAGGCGAGGTACCAGGAAGTATACAGCAAGTATACAGATAGTTGCCTGATCGAGTCCAAAGCATTTCTGCCTACTTCCAAGACTTGTCCTTATTTGTTGTCCCAAATCTTAATAGAAGTGTATATATAGAAGAGCCACTGTAACGCCCAGGATTCGAACCCGGGTCTCCCGCGTGAAAGTCCAACATCTTAACCACTAGACCAAGAGGACATCCACTTGGTCCGGGGGCAGATATTGGTTTTTCGAGGCCATCACGGCAGAGGCTGTACTATAGACACCTGCTACACTCACCTCCCTTTTGACCTCCTTCCACGAGGAAACCCGATCCGGGTCACGGCACCAATGTAACGCCCGGGATTCGAACCCGGGTCTCCCGCGTGAAAGTCCAACATCTTAACCACTAGACCAAGAGGACATCCTCTCGGTCCAAGGGCAGATATTGGTTTTTCGAGGTCATCACGGCAGAGGCTGTAGCCACCTGCAACACCACGATTGGACTGGCTGGCCCCATGAAGTGAACAAAGATTAAATAACGCTGTGTATACCCCGCGACGTGGGAACGATATCCCGGTGCGCTACAAGCAAATGGAAACATGAAGATTCATCAAGGTGCTAAATAGCTAAATAGAGGATGTCATGAATGAACCATACGTTAGAATACAACCAGGGCAAGAACATTGTTGTTCAGTGGTTGTCTTTATTCAGTTGAATGTATAAGACATGGGGAGGCTGTGTTTTGCATTGCTTCTATTTGGATTTCATTATCTTTGCTGTGGCACTCTGGTGGATGTATTTTTCGAATCCATATTGTAAACCCTTTTGGTGTTCTATCTGAGATTAATGAACCGACACTACTCGAGAAGTTGGATATTATTTCTTTTGGTAGTCTTCCGAGGACATGTATCCCTCCACTGAATAGGTGAGCAGCAGATGTGGAATAAGCTTGACCATTCTCCTTGCTTATGCTTAGTAACTGTCGCTAACGTGCTATTGGCCAAGAACGGGCTGGGGTGGGTCTTAACAAAGAGCTCATTACAGGTAATGACAATGTAGCCAAAATGTTTACTGTCTGCCAGAACAAGAGGCAAACGCGGCAGTGGCAGTGGCAGTGGCAAAAGAGGCAGTGCATTGTGGTGACTTATTGTAACTAAATGTTTTCTCTGACAGGAATGGCTTACCTCAGGATGGTGTTGTTGGGAGGTGGCTGGTCTGGAAAGAGTTCATCAGGAAACACCATTCTGGGAGGAAGTGTTTTTAAAGCTGGAGTTCACAGGTCAGTGCAGAGTGTAAGACATGGTGAAGCAGCAGGGAGACATCTGATAGTGGTGGACTCACCAGGATGGAGCTACACATCACTACAGAAGAGTCCAGAGATGGACAAACTGGACATCCAGAACAGTGTGTGTCTCTGTCCTCCTGGACCACATGCAGCTCTTCTGACGGTTCCTCTTCATGAAGAATTCACCACTTCACACAGAGTAGTACAACCCCAAATCCGTTGAAATTGGGACGTTGTGTAAAATGTAAATAAAAACAGAATGCATTGATTTGCAAATCGTTTTCAACCTCTATTCAGTTGAATACAACACAAAGACAATATAATTAATGTTCAAACTGATAAACTTTATTGTTTTTTGAAATTATACAATCTTTTGTAAATTGATCCCTGCAACACGTACCAAAAAAGTTGGGACGGGGGCAACAAAAGATTGGGAAAGGTCATGAATGCACAAATAACGCCTGTTTGGAACATTCCACAGGTAAACAGGTTAATTTTAAACAGTTTAATATCGTTATTGAGTATAACAAGACCATCCCAGTCGCTCACAATCAAAGATGGGGCGAGGTTCACCACTTTGTGAACAATTCTGTGAGAAAATCATCCAACGGTTTAAAAACAATGTTTCTCAACATTCAATTGCAAGGAATTTGGTGATTTCATCATCTACAGTCCATAATATAATCAAAACATTCAAAGAATCTGAAGAACTTGCTATACTAAAGCGTTAAGGCCGAAAACCAACACCAAACACTTGTGACCTTTGATCCCTCAGGTGGCTCTGCATTAAAAACTGACATCATTGTGTAAGGGATATTATTGTGTGGACTCAGGAACACTCAGAAAACCATTGTCAGTTTACATAATTTGTCGCTACACCTGCAATTGCAAGTTAAAAATCTACCATCGAAAAGCAAAGCCATACATCAGAAAGGTTGGTTTGAAAAAAAAACAGAAATGCCTTCTCTGGGTCCACTATCATTAGAAATGTGGACTCATCAGACCACAGCCCACTTTTCCACTTTGTGTATAACCATTTTAAATGATATTGTACCCAGAGAAGGCATTTCTGGTTGTTTTTCTAGTTGTTTTTTCAAACCAACCTTTCTGATGTATGGCTTTGCTTTGCATGGTAGATTTTTAACTTGCAATCGCAGGTGTAGCGTCAAATTCTGTAAACTGACAATGGTTTTCTGAGTGTTCCTGAGTCCACACAGTAATATCCTTTACACAATGATGTCAGTTTTTAATGCAGAGCCACCTGAGGGATCAAAGGTCACAAGTGCTAGATGTTGGTTTTCGGCCTTGATGCTTTAGTATAGCAAGTTCTTCAGATTATTTGAATGTTTTGATTATATTATGGACTGTAGATGATGAAATCACCAAATTCCTTGCAATTGAATGTTGAGAAACATTGTTTTTAAATCGTTAGATGATTTTCTCACAGAATTGTTCACAAAGTGGTGAACCTCGCCCCATCTTTGATTGTGAGCGACTGGGATGGTCCCGTTATACTCAATAACAATATTAAACTGTTTAAAATTAACCTGTTTACCTGTGGAATGTTCCAAACAGGCGTTATTTGTGCATTCATGACCTTTCCCAGTCTTTTGTTGCCTCCGTCCCAACTTTTTTGGTACGTGTTGCAGGGATCAATTTACAAAAGATTGTATAATTTCAAAAAACATTAAATATACTGTCTTTGTAGTGTATTAAACTCAATATAGGTTGAAAACGATTTGCAAATCAATGCATTCTGTTTTTATTGACATTTTTCACAACGTCCCAATTTCAACGGATTTGGGGTTGTATTAGAGGAACACATGTCACTTCTGTCACAGAGAGTGTGGAGTCACACTATAGTACTGTTCACCTTTGGAGACCGTCTGGGAGACAGAAGCATTGAGCAGCACATTGAGGCTGGAGGGGAACACCTCCGCTGGCTTGTTGACAAATGTGGGAACAGGTTTCATGTCTTCAACAATAAGACGAGAGATGACACTCAGGTCACACAGCTGCTGGAGAAGATGGAGGAGATGGTGGCAGGAAACAGAGGTGGACACTATGAAGTTGATGGAGATGTTGCAGAGAGGAAGAGGAACATGGAGGAACATGTCCTGACATTGATGACCAAGACACACAGACACAGAGCTGTTCTGAAAGCTCTGTTTGAAGGTAATGAACAACACCTGGAAATCAGTCAGTCAGTCAGACTGGTCAATTATTAAACAGTATGTATTTGGCTGTGCACGATTCTGCATGCATGTAGCAACTTGACATAATCTATAATTGAAGAATACATGAATACATATAATATAAAAGTGTTCTGAGCTTGCAGATCGGCTACTACAGTATTTCACTTAATTTGTGAAAAAATACATGAAAAATATGTTTATGTCTGACAGCATGGATATGAAGACCAAATGATTGATACATAGTTCAAATCAGAACTTACAATACCATTAAAACTTATTTAAAAAAAAAATTAAGACCCTAAAAAGTCAAACAGTGAAGTAATGGTGTGTGTGTGTGTGTGTGTGTGTGTGTGTGTGTGTGTGTGTGTGTGTGTGTGTGTGTGTGTGTGTGTGTGTGTGTGTGTGTGTGTGTGTGTGTGTGTGTGTGTCTCAGGAGAACATCAGAGTCTACCAGATGTGAGGCTGATGTTGGTTGGAGGAGACCAGTTTACGAGGAGCTTGGCTGGAGATCACATACTGCAGGAGAGGAATGTGTTTCCATACAGTGAGGTGAGTAATATTATATGAACTTCAAAATTTAAGTGTCAGGGATTCGGTGGACGTTTCCACCAAATCCCCGACACTTAAATTTTGCTCGATCCCGCATCGTAGAGAAGACCTACCCACATACTCTATATATCTCTCTGAGAGAGAAGCTTTTTCCCGTCACGCTGCTCTTTGAAATGTAAAAAATGGTCCAGAATTGACAGAGAAATGAATGATCAAAAAAACGTCTTTTTTGCCGCGATTTCCTGACTTTTTTGCAAAGGAAGTGACCGACAGCAGGCAATCTACAGCTGTTTATAGGACAATCCATAAATAAGGAGATGAATTGAACTGACGCCTTTCCACGTGGAGTCGTGGACATCTCCAAGGCGCACAGACGCCCGCACTGTGCGCACGTGGCTCTGCCTTCTCACATCGGTTAAGGGGTGGTCTGAGATGGCGTTATCTAGTTCCCAAATCTATTTGACGAAATTAGCAACTTAAGGGACTGCGCAACAAACACGCCCATGACCACACCTCCAGTTACAAATAACGGTGTCGGCATAAAGAATAGTGGCTAAGGGAAGAGAAAAGGTGACCAAAATAGCAATAAGGGAATTCGCTGCGGGTATCGGGTAACGTTAGGGACAACGGGTGGAACGAAAATCGCGCCATATGGCTGTTATAAACCTTCAGGGGTTTGAAGTATATGGATGTTACAAAACATGGACTATATTGGTCCATTATGATTTGATGCGATACAATAATTTGAAATCAATACAGTAACTATTTTATGATGTATTCAGTATGTGCTAAATATGTGGATAGCACAAGTGTTTAATGGGAAATTTATTCTAATGGATTTAAATACGTAAAAACAGTGATCTGGCATATAGATGGACATTATATCTGAACACATGATTTGGTTTTATTCTTGAAATTGCTAAATGCATTGTATAGATGCTTAGTAATGGTAAAAATCAGTACCGATCTGATACAGATACTGTGCTTTCGCCGCAATAGGATCTACATTGAAATGTTACTTTTTTAATAAATTATGGTTCTAAAGGAGGAACAGCGAAATAATTTCTGTTATGGTTGTGACAGCTATAAAACAGTTGTGACTGGTGGACAATGTCACAACCACCATGCAATGAAAATAAATATATAGTGCACACACACACACACACACACACACACACACACACACACACACACACACACACACACACACACACACACACACACACACACACACACACACACACACACACACACACACAATTACGTCGGCTGCGCCTCAGTCAGTTATTAGGAAACAAATCACCGGCTCGTCGGGTGTTATCCCGCTTATTACATGGCTTACGTCAGTGGTTTTCAACCAGTGGTCCGAGGACCACCAGAGGTCCTTGAGAGGGTGACGGCAACGGCATGTAAACAACCAAATACGTAGCTAACCAAAAGGACCCGCTAACGGCATGTAAACAACCAAATACGTAGCTAACCAAATGGACCCGCTAACGGCGTGCTGGAACTAAATGCGGAAGCGGGAAGCGCACCGTGGTTTTCAACCAGTGGTCCGAGGACCACCAGTGGTCCTTGAGAGGGTGACGGCAACGGCATGTAAACAACCAAATAGGCTACGTAGCTAACCAAATGGACCCGCTAACGGCGTGCTGGAACTAAATGCAGAAGCGCAGCGCGGATTGATATGAACACAGCTGTTTGCACTTTGGGGAACTTGTTTATGCAGCGGTCAAATATAGCGCGGAGCGGTGATTATAGTGTAATATTTGACCGCTCACATGACCAGAACGCTGGCTTCTGATTGGAGCATTCATTCAAGCCATGTAATAATGTTGTTTATTCTGTGTTGGTTTAGTTTAAAACCTCCTAAATCACATGTATTGATTGTTATAACTAACATACAGTAAACCTCATATTCCATCCTGAACAGACAGAATGTGTCAGACAACAGAGACGAGTTGCTGACAGAAATGTGAGTGTGGTGATCTGTCCAGGCTGGTCAACTACACCTCCATCACAGAAGACCAAAGATGTCCTTCTACATGGTGTGACTCTGTGTTCTCCTGGACCCCACGCTGTCCTGCTCAATGTTCCTGTCTGGACCAGTTTCTCTGAAGCTTACAGGAGATCAGTGGAGGAACACATGGAGCAGCTGGGGGACAGAGTCTGGAGACACACTCTGGTTCTGTTCACAGTGGGAGCCTGGCTGGGAGAGAGACGTGTTGAGGAGTACATCGAGGCTGAAGGAGAACCTCTGAGGAGGATCCTGGAGAAATGTGGCTACAGGTACCATGTTCTAGACTGCTACAATCCGGACATCTCAGAAGTGAAAGAGCTGATGGAGAAAGTAGAAGACATGGTGACGAGGAACAGAGGACACTTTGGACCTTCAGACTCCAGAGAAGACAGCTCTGTCAGAGACACAGGACACCTCAGGGAGGGACATGAGACGAGACAGAAGACCCTGTTAGAAAGACTGAAAGGAAAGAAGACATTTACTGATGAAGAATGGAACAGTCGAGAAGAAGAATTCAAGAAGAGAGTGGAGGAATGGAGGAGAAGAGAGGAGGAATGGAGGAGAAGAGAGGAGGAATGGAGGAGAGAGAAGGAGGAATGGAGGAGAGAGAAGGAAGAGATGATAGAGAAGATGTTGCAGTTTGTGGAGAAGGATCCAGAAGAACCAACCCTGACACCTGTCAGGAGAAGAAACAGCAAAGGGAATGTTAATCCAAGCAGTGAGTATAAATAGAATTGATCTGATTACATTTTTCCCCAATTATTCAAAGCAGCTATACTGGCATGTTTTAGAAAAACATACTTTTTATTGTCAAAGTAAGTGTCTGTAACTGTTATTATTATGACGTACGATTTGTATCTCCTTCTTCTGGAAGGTACACATATTAATACTAATACTAATAAAAATCAATCTATTGTGGTGTGTTGTGTTGTGTTTCAGTGAGTGGTGGAACGCCATCTGAAGCAGGAAGTTTCATCCGCTGGTCACATGACAAGGTTTCTGATTGGCTGCTGAGAGCGTCTTCTTCAGGATATGGAACTGACGTTACCAGTCAGCTGGAAGCGATGAGTGTGAGAGATGAAGATGAGATGATTTAAAAAGAAATAGGACAAATTAAAAATAACAATCATTTCATTATCAAATGAAGAATCTAATCTTCATGTAGTCATGATGAAATGTACAATATAACTGCCAACAACTGTAACAAGCATGCAAAATAAACATTTATCTATGTCCAAATGTATATCATCATAGTTTAGATTAGTTTCTTTCTTTTTTTGTATTATGCATTAATTTTTGTTTTCATTGTGTTATCTATTTTATAGATAACACAAGAACAACGCTGATTGATTTGACCTACATTTATGGGAGAAATGTATAGCCTATAGAGTTTGAATATATTTCAATGTGACTATTCCTGTTGCATGTTCAAACGAGTTAGATGTGTTCTGAGCTTTGTAAAAACTTCATTTCTTCACTTTTATTAATTAAACTTCACTTCATTTCTGATTTTTATTCATGTATTTCTGGTGCAAGCTGGACTGGATAAGAGGAAAGCTGTCATTCTATGATCCTGACTCTAGCACACACCTGAACACCTTCACATGAAAAAGAATATATTGATCTGATATTGATCAAGGTATCTCCATATGGTATTCAGAAGGGATTGGTTTATTGCAGGTTATGAAGTATTATTTTGAAATACATGTGTTTTAGTTAATGTGACATTCAGCTTTGAATTGTGTTGTGCTGACAGACAGACATTTGAACATATAATATGATTCCCAATAACATGCTTTTATTTTGAAAGTTTGTAAATATATTATAATTGGATCAGTTTATGTGATATGTGATTGATGTGTGTTGATGTGTTTGATCTTATTAAAGATGATCACAGTAAAGTGAGTCAGACGTGTGATTCAGTAGAATGAGTAGTTCATACACTAGACTAGAATATTTATTACAAGTAAACATACTCAATCAACCCAAGTAATTGAGTGAAAGTACACATACTGATGATCACATATTAATAGAGGAAGTCACTCTGTCTTTACTGTTTAGAATCAGTGATGTTTACAATTGTATTGTTTTGTATGTGTGAGTGAAACAACTTTGAATGGAACTGAATGTTTAAGTGAAGACTGACTCCCTTCAGTGTCGTCACAGCAAACCTCCAACAGAGGGCAGTGTTTACCAGGAGTAGTGTGGAAGAAGGTAACAGGTCAAGTGGCCACACCAGATAACTGGACTCTATCGCTGTCTCTCTCCCTAGCGCTTTCAGACACACAAGGTTGAAAAACAATGGACCAAAGTTAGTTTTCCAAATCGATCCTAACCCAAATCAACCCTAACCCCACACACCACACACCACACACCACACACGCACACACACACACACACACACACACACACACACACACACACACACACACACACACACACACACACACACACACACACACACACACACACACACACACACACACACACACACACACAGTTCAGAAGAACTGTTGTCAGTCACTGCTACTGATACACATAGAAAGAATGATTTGATCTAAAGCTGTAGGCTACATTTGGACTGTGGATTCCATTCACTCATTCACACACCTTTACATATAGATCAGGGGTTTACAACCAGTGGTCCGGGGACCACCAGTGGTCCCTGAGAAGGTTCCAGGAGGTCCCCAGGCTAAATGATGGAAAGTTGGTTAACCAGATATAACTCCTGAGAATGTAAAAATGAAAAATGAAAAAATGAAAAAAAAATGAAAAAAAAAAAAGGACCCTTGCGGGTCCATTTGGTTTCATTTTTACACTCTCAAGAGTTAAAATATTCATTATCTGAATTAGCACCACTTAATTAAGAAGTTTTACACTGTTTTGTTGGCAAAATACAGCCTGGAATTGTGGACAGAACCAAAATAATTCTTTAATTTTAGGTCTTTGGTGTGAAAATGTAATCAAATGGTGGTCCGTGGCTCAAATGCTGAATAAATGGTAGTCCCTGGGATGAAAAAGGTTGAAAACCACTGATATAGATCATTCACACATTCATCCAGCGATGGCAGTGGACACCATGCAAGGCACCAACCTGCACATCAGGAGCAGTTAGGAGTTCAGAGTCTTGCTCAAGGACACTTCCACACTAACTCTGGGGTGAGGAACCTGCAGGGATTGAACCGGGAACCTTGTGGTTCCCATCAGGCCACTCTACCGCTGGTCCACCGCTATACTTCATATGGTCATACAAGACTTGTTTACTTTACGTCAGGTTACACCTTTTTCAATTCATCATAATGTATAAAGACTTACAAATATAATCATCATGATTATAAATAAAGTTATCATCGCACATCAGGGGTTTTCAACAGGTGGTCCGGGGACCACCAGTGGTCCTTGAGAAGGTTCCAGGTGGTCCCCAGCTAAGTTGGTTAACCAGATGTAACTCTTGAGAGCGTAAAAATGAAACCAAATGGACCCTTGCGGGTGGATTTGGTTTCATTTTTACGCTCTCAAGAGTTAAAATTCATCATCTTAATTAGCCCATAGTGGTCACAGACCCAGTCAGTGGTCCCTGACCCCAGCAAAATGAGAGTTTGGAACCAAATGGACCTGGGAGAGAGATAGGTAGAGATAGCTAGTTCTTCAAATCGATGCCACGGACAGGGCTTGACACTAACACTTGCCCGCTTGCCCGGGCAAGTAAAAAAAAATGGTGGAGCAAGTGAAGACTGCTACCTGGTTGCCCGATCAGGCAAGTGTGCAACTTTGTGCACTATAACACAACACAAGATAAATTTGTCTTGAAGGCAGTCATTGCACTCTGCCTCTGTGTCTTTCCCTGCTTTCTAGCTATCTACCTATCTCTCTCCCAGGTCCATTTGGTTCCAAACTATCATTTTGCTGTATATATCTGTGTAAAAAAAAAAAAAAAAGAAGAAGAAAAAAAGTATTTTATTTCTATTATTTAGTATTTTGCATTTGTTTTCATAGTGTTATCCATTTTGGATAACACTATGATAACTATGATAAACTTTGGATAACCCTTGCGGGTCCATTTGGTTTCAGTTTTACGCTCTCAAGAGTTAAAATTCATCATATTAATTAGCCCATGGTGGTCACAGACCCAGTGGTCCCTGACCTCAGCAAAATGATAGTTTGGAACCAAATGGACCTGGGAGAGAGATAGGTAGAGATAGCTAGAAAGCAGTGAAAGACACAGAGGCAGAGTGCAATGACTGCCTTCAAGACAAATTTATCTTGTGTTGTGTTAAGTGCACTATAAGTCACACACTTGCCCGATCGGGCAACCAGGTAGCAGTCTTCACTTGCCCCACCATTTTTTTTACTTGCCCCGGGCAAGCGGGCAAGTGTTAGTGTCAAGCCCTGCACCTTGTTAAGTGCTGTGTGGGTCAGACATGGAAATGTTTGACAAAGTGACAAACAAACGTGTGTCTGTCCTTCAGTGAGAATGAACCAGTGGTTCTCTAACATGTTCCGGTAGCACCACAACAAAGCAGCAATAATATGAACTGAAAACTATATACTCACTGGTCAATCAGTTGTTACCTCACAAAGGATGAAGCAACAGTTTACTTTGCACTGAGTGTCTCTCTGTTGATGTAATGATGGCCGACACTGACAACAAGTCAACACATCCTGAGGGGAATAATAATAATAGTAATACCACCCCCTGTTGGTCAACTTCTGAACATGCAGTCAGTGTTGCCAACTGCCCAAATCCAAAATGCACTAGTGGCACTTCCAAAATGCACTAGAATGCGCTAGATGCTTGCCTGGAAGGGTTTATGACCATTAAATGACCATTAATCTTCTACATTCTCTAGTTGTATAGACTTGGGCTAATTCACATGATGAATATTTTAACTCTTGAGAGTGTAAAAATGAAACAAAATGGACCCGTAAGGGTCCATTTGGTTTCATTTTTACGCTCTCAAAGAGTTACATCTGGTTAACCAACTATCCATCATTTAGCCTGGGGACCACTGGTTGAAAACCACTGTCATAGGAGGAGAAATGGTGAAAAATTAGGGTTTTATCTCTGGCGCCTGTCAATCAATTTCGCCCCAACTCACCAGCAAAAAAGCACTAGATTTTCCGCCAGGAGTTTTTCACTAATTTTGGCGCTAGGGGGGTCTGAAAAGGCGCTAAATATAGCGACAAATGCGCCAAGTTGGCAACACTGCATGCAGTAAGTAGATCAAAGTGAAATAGTCTGCCCTAGTAGCTCTACATTATGATTTCATGTATACAAGTCTATGGATTTACTTTGATTCAAATTACAAAAAAAAAACAGTAAAACAATGATATTGTTTATAGGTCTTGGTGATGAATTGAATAGGGTAAACAAGTGTAAGCACATTTAATGCTTCATTGTGTCGTCCACAGTTAATTCATTTTTAATACAATTATGCTTAACTGTGAATACATAAATCATTTCATCAATCAACATTCTGACTTCCTCTGGGAATTATCAACAGACAACCAAATGTAAATATAGATTATTTATGTTTGTTCATCGATTCAAGAAACCACTTGTTGCCTGGCTGTCAGTAAAGTGAACTAGTTTTAGAGAAATACAAATATACAATTTTATAGCCAAAACCAAGAAATCATAGTGGGGTTAAAAGAAAATAAAATAAAACATATACAGTGAGGGCAAAGGAGTGTGGACAGGGGAATCAGATTTTATGGGGGCCAGTTTAAAATTGCACTGTAAATACATAAATCATTTCATCAATCAACATTCTGACTTCCTTTGGGAATTATAAATAGACAACCAAATGTAAATATATAGATTATTTATGTTTTGTTTGCATTCTGTCATGTTCTGCTACTATAGTTGTCCATGTAGTGACATGCTGTATTGTAAAAGGCTGGTCGTCACCAACACACACTCAGACGCTGTATTGTAAAAGGCTGGTTGGTTGTCCTTTTCTTCTTATTGCTGACAGACCCGTGGGCTTGGGCTTGTAAATAAACAAAAACATTAATAAACGGTGAACAAAGGATTCCCACAATGTCTCTGGTGCTTTCGTGCACGTTCAACCGGCTATTTTGACAGGTACTTCTTTCCCCATCAGCCGGGATATTTATCACTACTGTGTGATATAAGTCAGGAACGGGTTACCTGGAGAGAGGAAGAGAGAAGTGCCGACATTAGTTCTATGGCCATGCTGTCACATTTCTGAAGCGTGGGGTGTGTGTGTGTGTGTGTGTGTGTGTGTGTGTGTGTGTGTGTGTGTGTGTGTGTGTGTGTGTGTGTGTGTGTGTGTGTGTGTGTGTGTGTGTGTGTGTGTGTGTGTCTGTGAGAGTCAGTGAGGAAGTGACACAGCCTCCTCTGCCCTCTTTGTCTACTCTGGTAGACGCGCAGGTGGCCTTGATGAGTGGACTTGAACTTGAGACAGAATGTAGGCGGGGACGTAACGTGGGCGGGGCTGGGCTGTGCTGCTTCCCCGCTGACCCACGTGGGTTCCAGGTCTCTCTGGCAGCTCGCAACACCCCACAATATATATATATATATATATATATATATATATATATATATATATATATATATATATATATATATATATATATATATATATATATATATATATATATATATATATATATATATATATATATATATATATATATATATATAGATTGTTGACAAAAATGTTGCCTCGAGTTTCTTGTTGCTTAAAGGTAATAAATGAATTATGTGTTTTACTGTATCACAGGGTTAATAGTAAGCTATAGGCGCTAACTTTTAATGCTGTATTTAGCGTGTTCTAAAATATGAGGAATTGTAATAAATAAAATAAATAAACATTGTGATCAGGGCAGAGCCTTCCTGTTACCTTTTAGATTCATGGAGGGTCAGGACAGTTTGGAACTGCAGTGCTGTCTGGTTTTGAAGGAGTAAAGGGATTCACATTATCTCGAGTTCAGTTAGGGTCCATTTGGTTTCATTTATCTGCTCTCAGAAAATATATATTGAAAAAGGTTGGAATTCCCCTTTAATAATAAAGGAATGGAATAAGGGAGACATTCTAGGGCTAAAGATGATAATTCATAGTTCAGAAGAACTGTTAATGCTACTGATACACATAGAAAGAATGATTTTTATCTAAAGCTGTACATTTGGACTGTGGATTCCATTCACTCATTCACACACCTTTACATATAGATCATTCACACATTCATCCAGCGATGGCAGTGGACACCATGCAAGGCACCAACCTGCACATCAGGAGCAGTTAGGACCAGTGTTGGTCAATATTACTTAGGAAAGTAACTTCTTTACTTTACTCGTTACCCCTTAGAGGAAGTAATATCATTACTTTACTTATTACTGGAATTGAAGAGTAATATGTTACATATTACATTATTACTTTCCCAAGTTCTCAACTCCCACCTTTGAAAAAATAGAGATGTACAACATAATCTGTTTAAGCGAGCTCTTTTTAGAACTGAATATTATTGGAATAATAATAGTCTCCAATCTCACAAACTGCACCTGAAAACAAAGCCAACAAAATCCGACATTGTAAATGTCTTTCTAAGATAAAAAATAAAAATAAAAGGAGCAGAGAGAAGCAATGGGAACATTTTAACCTTGAATCACAAAACAGACCTGCAACAAACAAAACCAGATTTCGAAATTTGTCTTTTTGACTTTTTAAACTTAAAAGTAACTTGGCGTTACTTGCAAAGTTACTCATTACTCATTGCTTATTACGAGGGCCAGTTTCGAATTGCAGCCGTCCATAGGTGCCCTTTGAGGAGAGCTTTGAGAGTGATTTTGAAAGAGTCAGGGGATTTGTCTTAAGAACTCCACCCATTTTCAACATTTGTCATTATTAATATACCATAGAGATGTTGTGTGGACATGATAAAAAAGTTCCCCCAGTTCTGTATTTCCTAAAAATGGAGGTCTGAAAAAATATCAATAACATGGTGAAATACATCTGATGACATCATCAAGATGTATTTTCACCATGTTAATGGATTTCTTTAGATGCTTCTTTTTTTCTGAGAGCGTACAAATGGAACCAAATGAACCCGTTAGGGTTCATTTGGTTCACATTTGTACGCTCTCAGAAAAATATTGAAAATGGGTGGAATTCCCCTTTAAGGACTTATAGGGCGTTCCACAGTTTTGGTGGAATAGTAGCAGAGTTTTGTTGTTTGTGCCTAATCTGGGTTGCACATGGTTTGTCCATTGTTTTTAAAGGTCAGTATACTGTCAGTCATCAGCTCTCTGATATAAAGCAATAAAGTGAGTGGACTTTAATCCACACTGATTCTATACAACAGGTTATGGTTAATGAATGATGAAGTACTGTATGTTTGAGTGGCACTATATCCTCTCCAATGCATGGCTTTGGGAAATGACATCATCTGGCCCCTCACTTCACAGAAGTGTGATTTATTATTGTCTTGTGTTTGGGTCCCAGAGAGATGCCAACAACAAGATATACAAGTATGTGAACCTGCTGATTCCAATATACTTCTCCTTTTCAAGTGCATCAGCGATATGTGCTGATATCAGCACTTCTCCATTCTGTCTGACATAAAACAATAAAAACTCCTTCCTTACAGCAGATCAATGATTAACACAACGTTCTCCATTTACAGGAATCAGCTGTCAGTCAGTCGTACATGTTGACACTGGAGCAGTGAGCTGAGAGACACCTGTTTCTACAAAGACACTCTGTACACACTGACAAGGTAAGACTAGGACTAGAATATTGACTAGTATTAATGTTGAGGTAAACATCTGACTATATACTATTACTATTAATCTTCTGACTATACTATTACTAATATTAATAAGGTAACATCATGACGAGAGCCATGGAGTAAGACAGAGTTACGACACCTCCGTTCACTTCATGGGGCCAGGCCCTTCTACATAGTCTTCTATTGAAAAGGGACAAACCAGAAGCTAAAATGCATTGGAGTCTATGGGGCTCATGCGAGTACATGCGCCATGTGACCAGGCTGTTTTCTTCCCCCTTAATGTCGCAACTCTGTCTATGCTCTATGGCTGTCCTATAAGCTGTCCTATAGGCCTATGGCTGTCCTAAAGTCATTCCAGGTTTTGCCACCGGTCAACGCACTCCCTGTAGGCGTGTGGAACATGTGTATCGAATTTGAACAGCAGAGCGAACAGTTCTAGTTAACGTGGATTACAGACACAGGGTGGGACTGGCCATCTATCCAGGGGCGGGTGTAACATGTCCCATTTGGGGGGGCAAGAGAACATGTTGGAGGGGCAAGAGAAAATGGTATGGGGGCGACTTCATGAAGTCGCACCCATACCATTTTCGGTTTCCGGACTTTTATTAGTCAAGTAAAGCATCAATAATAACATCAGTTGTTGTTGAAGTTGCAACAGACACGCAGCATGCATAAAGCTAAAGGTCTGACTCAGAGAGTTTTCTGTTTTCAATGATGAAATGCTTAGTGGTGACACAGCTGTAGTTCGTTAGTAGCAGTAGTAGTGTTTCAAGTCATTTGAATTATAAGGAAATATCTTGGGTTGTTTTGCATGCCATCGTGTTTGGGGGGGGCAGTCTGGGCATTTAGTGGACATTGCCCTCCCCCCCATGTCCATGCCTAGATCCGCCCCTGCATTTATCCATCTGTCTGTCTGCCTGTCTGTCTATCTATCTGACAGGCCTTTATCAGGCCTGTATTGTACCTGCATCAGCATCAGTAAGAGACACATAAACACTCTTCTATCCTTTTCCTTTTCTCAGCGTCATTCTAGTCAGAGCAACAAAGGGTTGTGTAGTTGTCTGTTGGTTTGTTTGGATCATTTATGTTGTTGTGTAAAACTGGTGGTATTATGGCTTAAAGCAGGGGTTTTCAACAGGTGGTCCGGGGACCACCAGTGGTCCTTGAGAAGGTTCCAGGTGGTCCCCAGCCTAAATGATGGAAAGTTGGTTAACCAGATGTAACTCTTGAGAGTGTAAAAATGAAACCAAATGGACCCGCTCATTTTTACACCCTCAAGAGTTAAAATATTTGTCATCTGAATTAGCAGCACTTAATTAAGACGTTTACACGGTTTTGTTTGCAAAATCCAACCTGGAATTGTGGAAAAAACCAAAATAAATCTTTAATTTTACGTCTTTGGTGTGCAAAAGTCCTCAAATGGTGGTCCGTGGCTCAAATGCTGAATAAATGGTGGTCCCTGGAGTCAAAAAGGTTGAAAACCACTGGCTTAAAACAATCACAAGCAGAGCTGCCGAAGCAGATAACCCGCAACACTCCATGTTAAAAAAATGTTCTTCCAGATGCAATTAATGCATGGCTCAAAGATACAAGTAGAAAACAAGAGAAAAATGCCAGCACTCATTGAATGTTCTTTCTATTATTCTTTATTTATCTCACAGCAAGCAGCAACGCTCGCTGTGAGCGGACTTATTTCCTGAACTTATTTCTACTTGAAAAAAACTTTTCTCAACCTTACTACTAAGTTGTACTATGGCTCAAACATACAGTATATGTGATCTACAAGCTCACGTGTCTCCATGCAATGCTCTGTGAGCTTGTAGATCTATACTTTTGCATCAGGACGTGCGTCTTGTATGACGAGTGAGGTCATAAATAGAAAACGTTTAAAATAGTAAAGTTTAAATACTGTGTGTGTGTGTGTGTGTGTGTGTGTGTGTGTGTGTGTGTGTGTGTGTGTGTGTGTGTGTGTGTGTGTGCGTGCGTGCGTGCGTGCGTGTGTGTGTGTGTTTTCTCTGACAGGAATGGCTTACCTCAGGATGGTGTTGTTGGGAGAGGTTTGGTCTGGAAAGAGTTCATCAGGAAACACCATTCTGGGAGGAAGTGTTTTTAAAACTGGAGTTCCTCGGTCAGTGCAGAGTGTAAGACATGGTGAAGCAGCAGGGAGACATCTGACAGTGGTGGACTCACCAGGATGGCACTACAAGATACCACTACAGAAGAGTCCAGAGATGGACAAACTGGACATCCAGAACAGTGTGTGTCTCTGTCCTCCTGGACCACATGCTGCTCTTCTGACGGTTCCTCTCCATAAAGAATTCACCAAACAACACAGAGTAGCATTAGAGGAACACATGTCACTTCTGTCACAGAGAGTGTGGAGTCACACTATAGTACTGTTCACCTTTGGAGACCGTCTGGGAGACAGAAGCATTGAGCAGCACATTGAGGCTGGAGGGGAACACCTCCGCTGGCTTGTTGACAAATGTGGGAACAGGTATCATGTCTTCAACAATGAGAAGAGAGATGACACTCAGGTCACACAGCTGCTGGAGAAGATGGAGGAGATGGTGGCAGGAAACAGAGGTGGACACTATGAAGTTGATGGAGATGTTGCAGAGAAGTTGTCAGAGAGGAAGAGGAACATGGAGGAACATGTCCTGACATTGATGACCAAGACACACAGACACAGAGCTGTTCTGAAAGCTCTGTTTGAAGGTAATGAACAACACCTGGAAATCAGTCAGTCAGTCAGTCAGACTGGTCAATTATTAAACACTATGTATTTGGCTGTGCACAGTTCTGCATGCATGTAGCAACTTGACAAGACTAGGCTAGATTTGAGTAAATGTGCTTATTTTAAGTGCTGAAGGCAAATCATGTTAATTTATTACATACAAGTGTTCTAGGGGTATTAAGGCGTGCTGAATCCAAATCTGCTGTATGTAAAGCTCAAAAATGGCTCCTAAGCCTTCAAAATTGACAATTTAAACATGGCGGCCACCACCATAATGAAGCATAGTAAAATGATGTATGTTTGACTAAATAAGGCATAGAATGGATGGAAATGTATTTTTTTATGTTTTCATATGTGGGTAAAACAATGACATTCATATTTCAGATCAATTTTGAAGGTACCACTTTAATATCATTTATATTGTGAAAATTGGCCTCTTTGGTATTGAAAAACGTTTTTTTTTTAATGGTGATCAATTTCTTCATGATTTGCCTAAATGAGTGCATGCAGTAGATACATGGACAGTCAGGCCCAATGATCTTTAGTGTTCTGGCAGGTGTTGCCAATTAAGTTTCTTGAAACTGCACACTTCAATGTACTTCATGTGTACTTTCCTGCAGCCGCAGTGTTGGCTGAAACCAGCTTTGTGCAAATGCATGACGTGTTCTCCCTGCATGCTTTTGGCATTGATGGCAAGGAAAGCAGCCGTGGCGCTAACTGACCATTCAGGAGCATCCATCCCATTTCAGTCATGGGAGGAAGATCAGGGTGTGGTGAGCTTGATTCCATACAAGAGCTTGATAATGGGAACGCATGATGTGAAACTTTACTGCATCTGAGGTTGGTGGCAGAGTCACTTGCGGACGGGACGCCCCATACAAAACAACTTGACTCCACCATATATCTCTGCTGAGCTTGTATGTCTTCCGTAAGAAGACCTTTTCCAAGGCCAATGAGGTCTGAGGGATGTTGCTGGAACATCTGCCAGGTTGTTTGTTTACCATGGCCACTAAACTGTTACAGTTTGAAAGGCAAGTAGAATATTAACTTGACCAGAAGGGAACTTCTGAATTTCATGCAATGGAGATACTTACTATGCTTTGCTGTCCCGGCTTTAATGTAGAGACACTTAGGCCTACATTGCATCTTGCCATAGCATGCCAGAAGTAAAAGAAGCATCTTTATCATGTGCTGACACAACTAACAACTGTTTCATTTGAGCATGAATGCAGTGCAAACCAAGCCATGTGTCAGCTTCCTCATGGTCAGCACTGAGATGAGACTGGCACAGATGCTGGCATCAGGATCAGATTGCTGATGGTCATTCACTCCAGCAAACCCCCCTGATACAACAATGAGCAGAGTGTTGACATATATTGACATATTCACCAAGTGGTCTAATGCCAGGTGGCTTTCCCAGTGACATCACAAGTCACTGCCTTTGATGAGCAAGCATCTGGAATCGTCAAGTGTACGTTTTGGAAGGTTTGAACTTTGAACTTGTTCTGTCAGTATGTTTGCTAAAGTAGACTGTAAACTACCATGAGCTGTTGTGGCCAAAGACAATGAGATAATGCATAAGGATTTATAAAGGTTTACCTGATGCCCTGTAGGATCTACTTTGACAGTTTTTGGCTTGCCCTTGGAAACATTCACAACTTCATATACTGTAAAGAGGCAAATGTCTTTGCCTGTTTATGTTTATATATATATATATATATATATATATATATATATATATATATATATATATATATATATATATATATATATATATATATATATATATATATATATATATATATATATATATATATATATATATATATTCATGGTGATTTCAAAACCAGGTGCTGGTCACAGTGGAGGCTCAGAGACCTCAGATGTGACTACATCTTGAAACACACCTTGATGTTTCATGACAACAATTCTGCCTCTTCACCAGAGTTGCGTTTGTGAGCATGGACACATGTGTGTGTACTCATCTTCATTACACTTGAATAAAATAAAGCAGACCTGGTCTCTTCCCCTTGAACCATCTGAATTAAACACAGTATGAACACTTCAGGTCATTGATGTATCAGGGGGTTGAGGTGACCACTGTCACTGATCTGCAGGTCTCATCGGATGAGACCTGCAGATCTGGACCAGATGTCCCTCTTTGCGTGGGACAGTCCCTCATTTCCAAGACTTTTCAAGTGTCCCACAAATTGCGACTCTGTCCCACATTGTGACCGACAGGCATCAGTGTTCAAAATGCCCTAATAATTTGTAGTGTCCTAACTAATAGTCAGATTTCTGTTGTGTCATTTCCCGCTATGTTTTTGAAATCCCCCCCATGGTAGCACTATATTTCCACACTCACTCTAAAGAGGCCACATCGCATACTGTCATATCAAAAAAATCTATAATCTCAAAACGTGTCGCATTGAGACGCGTTTTGAGATTGCAGATCAGCTATTTTATTTTATTTTTTTTAGATCAGCTATACGTGAAATGAAATCCCGAAATATTTTTGGAATATTGACATCGAGTCGTTAATAATTTGCTCTACATTTTGTCCTGTTTCCCCACGCCACTTGTCCCACACATGCAACACTTCTGTCCCTCAAATGAACAGTTTGGATCTGGTCACCCTATCTCATCCATAAGTGCTGACCGTGATGATGGTGACACATGACTCATTTTACACTCCATCCATGCTCAAATGGAAACATAGGTTGTATTAGAATGTGATATAGATGTGCTTTTTTTTTTTTTTTTTTTTTTACTTCTGGCATGCTATGACAAGATGCAATGCAAGCATCTCTACATTAAAGCTGGGATATCAAGGGATCTCAAGTATCTTCCATTGCATGAAATTCAAAAGTTGCTTTCTGCTCAAATTGATACACTACTTGCCGCTGAGAGTGTTTCAATTCATTGACCACAGTATGAAAACAACCTGGCAGGTGTTGATCTCATTGCCCTTAGAAAAGGTCTTCATACAGAAGACATATGAGCTCAGCAGAGAAATTAATATGTAAGATATATGGTGTGCCTGAGGTTGGTGCATGCAATGAAGCAAGAGTCAAGTTGTTTTGTATGGGGCTTCCGCAAGAGACTCTGCCACCAATCTCAGATGCAGTAAAGTTTCACATCATGGGTTCCCATTATCAAGCTCTTGTATGGAATCAAGCTCACCACACCCTGATCTTCCTCCCATGACTGAAATGGGATGGATGCTCCTAAATGGTCAGTTGGTACCCCGGCGGCTTTCCTTGCCACCAATGCCAAAAGCATGCAGGGATGGCTGGTTTCACCAACGCAGCGGCTGCAGGAAAGTACACATGAAGTACATTGAAGTGTCAGAACACTAAAGATCATTGGGACTGACTGTCCATGTGTCTACTGCATGCAAATAAACACTCATTTAGGCAAATCATGAAGAAATTGATCACCATAAAAAAAAACGTTTTTCAATACCAAAGAGGCCAATTTTCACTATATAAATGATATTAAAGTGGTACCTTCACAATTGATCTGAAATATGAATATGTCATTGTATTACCCATATATGAAAACATAAAAAAATACATTTGAATCCATTTTTATACCTTATTTAGTCAAACATACATCATTTTATTATGCTTCATTGTGGTGGTGGCCGCCATGTTTAAATTGTCAATTTTGAAGGCTTAGGAGCCATTTTTGAGCTTTACATACAGCAGATTTGGATTCAGCACGCCTTAATACCCCTAGAACACTTGTATGTAATAAATTAACACGATTTGCCTTCGGGGTTCACATTATTGTAATATGGTCCCAGTCTAATAATCTATAATTGAAGAATACATATAATATAAAAGTGTTCCGAGCTTGCAGATCGGCTACTACAGTATTTCACTTAATTTTTGAAAAAATACATGAACAGTATGTTTATGTCTGACAGCATGGATATGAAGACCAAATGATTGATACATAGTTCAAATCAGAACTTACAATACCATTAAAACTTATTAAAAAAATTGGTAACACTTTCTATGATCCCTACATTATAATGCATTATGAGAGCATTTATAGTGAATTATAAATGCGTTCATAATGCCTCATAACTACACTCATAAACAGACATAATGCTTTGTGATGCACTATATCAGTAGTCATGAAACATTATAATGTCACTGTCATAATGAATTATAACAGCTTAAATTCCAAGGATTCTATGGATGTTCTTGAATACTTATGAAGACCACATCTATAATGCATGATGAGGGTTTATAATGCACTCTTGACTGACTGCTTATAATAGATTATGAAAACCTACACATGCAGTTCATGTGAACTGTAGTAATGACTTATGGCATGCTATAATGGCCCATTCATTATCATGAGTTATCATTGCATGGGTTAAGTAAAGTGACACACATGTATGTATTTATAATCATGCATAATTGATCATAAAGCGTCATTGTTGGGGCTAAGTAAAGTGTGATTCATTTGCTTGCATTTAAAAGAATCTATGCTGCATCTTGAGTGATTATTATGCAAGACAAATACAGTAAAATGTGTATGGTGGGAATTTATGGACAAGAGACCAAATACATTTGTCACATTTATTTTGACAATTACAGTGCAAACTGAGTGGGTGGGTGGTGTTGGAGCAACCTGGGTGCTTACAGAACAAATCTCACACAAAAGCAGAGTATAAAATAAAATGATAGCTTTGCTAGCGGATAGCCAGATTCGACCAAAATACTCGTCTGCTCCATTGAAATGCATTTTGGCCAAATCTGGTTATCACTATAGCGCTACCATAATTCAATCGTACAATTCTTTTAAAATAAAAGCATGGCTCACCAATAAAATCAGGGAGTTCTAAAGTGCAGTGTCCATGACACTAAAGGTTACCCAGAAAACATGGTCACAGCAATAAGTGGCCAGGTCAAGGCAATATAAGACTAGTAAAATTTGGTCCAAAATATCAACACACAATCCACTAAAGACTTGACATCCCTGGATGAATCAGAGAGTCAGATTGTCCAAAAAGGGAGTCAGATTGATTGAGGCCAGACTATTTTAAAATCATATCTAGTCACATCTGCCTTTTTTTTAGCTTTATTTCAACTGGTGAAGCGGTCCTGGAAATGACGTAAAGGCCATCCCCATTTGTTATGAAGGATTTTAAAATAAGTCTGGCCTCAATCAATCTGACTCCCTTTTTGGACAATCTGACTCTCTGATTCATCCAGGGATGTCAAGTCTTTAGTGGATTGTGTGTTGATATTTTGGACCAAATTTTACTAGTCTTATATTGCCTTGACCTGGCCACTTATTGCTGTGACCATGTTTTCTGGGTAACCTTTAGTGTCATGGACACTGCACTTTAGAACTCCCTGATTTTATTGGTGAGCCATGCTTTTATTTTAAGAGAATTGTACGATTGAATTATGGTAGCGCTAGTGATAACCAGATTTGGCCAAAATGCATTTCAATGGAGCAGACGAGTATTTTGGTCGAATCTGGCTATCCGCTAGCAAAGCTATCATTTTATTTTATACTCTGCTTTTGTGTGAGATTTGTTCTGTAAGCACCCAGGTTGCTCCAACACCACCCACCCACTCAGTTTGCACTGTAATTGTCAAAATAAATGTGACAAATGTATTTGGTCTCTTGTCCATAAATTCCCACCATACACATTTTACTGTATTTGTCTTGCATAATAATCACTCAAGATGCAGCATAGATTCTTTTAAATGCAAGCAAATAAATCACACTTTACTTAGCCCCAACAATGACGCTTTATGATCAATTATGCATGATTATAAATACATACATGTGTGTCACTTTACTTAACCCATGCAATGATAACTCATGATAATGAATGGGCCATTATAGCATGCCATAAGTCATTACTACAGTTCACATGAACTGCATGTATAGGTTTTCATAATCTATTATAAGCAGTCAAGAGTGCATTATAAACCCTCATCATGCATTATAGATGTGGTCTTCATAAGTATTCAAGAACATCCATAGAATCCTTGGAATTTAAGCTGTTATAATTCATTATGACAGTGACATTATAATGTTTCATGACTACTGATATAGTGCATCACAAAGCATTATGTCTGTTTATGAGTGTAGTTATGAGGCATTATGAACGCATTTATAATTCACTATAAATGCTCTCATAATGCATTATAATGTAGGGATCATAGAAAGTGTTACCAAAAAATTGAATTAAGACCCTAAAAAGTCAAACAGTGAAGTAATGGTATGCATGTGTGTGTGTGTGTGTGTGTGTGTGTGTGTGTGTGTGTGTGTGTGTGTGTGTGTGTGTGTGTGTGTGTGTGTGTGTGTGTGTGTGTGTGTGTGTGTGTGTGTGTGTGTCAGGAGAACATCAGAGTCTACCAGATGTGAGGCTGATGTTGGTTGGAGGAAACCAGTGGACGAGGAGGCGGGCTGGACGTCACATACTGCAGGAGAAGGATGTGTTTCCAGTCAGTGTGGTGAGTAATATTATATGAACGTCATGTTATAATGAATCACCTCAATACATACATCAAATATCAACATTTTCTGATGATAATGTGAAGCAGGTTGTGAATGTTGATATAGTGTCAGTGATATGTATATGTAAACACTAAGGCTGTTCTAAACCTTCCGGGGTTCCAACTATAGGAATATATATATATATATATATATATATATATATATATATATATATATATATATATATATATATATATATATATATATATATATATATATATATATATATATATATATATATATATATATATATCGAAGTTTACGTTTTAATGAATTAGAAACAAATGGTTCTAAGGGAGAGACCGTGAAATCATTTTGAGACCATGATTGTTGGCTGCAACCGTTATAAAACACTGTAACTGGTGGCCAACTGTCAAGAGCGTTACAAATCAGACCTTACCCCAACCCTAAAAATGATCTCACCTATGCCTAAACCTAACCTTAACCCCTGACCGTTGGGGCCAACAGTCGTAACCATTTTATCGCAGTCGTGACCGTTGGTCGTGCTTGCAAAATAATTTTGCAACGGTTGGAAAATAGCATATCAGTCAATAACATACTGTAAATCACCCTCCTGTTCACTTGAAAATTCAAGCCCTAAAATTAGAGGTAGGGTACAGCCATACAGAGCACATGCACCCGCAAAAAACACCCCCCCCCCCCCCACACACACACACACACACACACACTCAATAACAATACAGTTATTGTAATTATTATAACTAACATACAGTAAACCTCATATTTCAGCCTGTGACAGAATGTATCAGACAACAGAGACGAGTTGCTGACAGAAATGTGAGTGTGGTGATGTGTCCAGACTGGTCAACTACACCTCCATCACAGAAGATCAAAGATGTCCTTCTACACGGTGTGACTCTGTGTTCTCCTGGACCCCACGCTGTCCTGCTGAATGTTCCTGTCTGGACCTGCTTCTCTGAAGCTGACAGGAGATCAGTGGAGGAACACATGGAGCTGCTGGGGGACAGAGTCTGGAGACACACTCTGGTTCTGTTCACACAGGGATGGTGGCTGGGAGAGAGACGTGTTGAGGAGTACATCGAGGCTGAAGGAGAACCTCTGAGGAGGATCCTGGAGAAATGTGGCTACAGGTACCATGTTCTAGACTGCTACAATCTGGACATCTCAGAAGTGAAAGAGCTGATGGAGAAAGTAGAAGACATGGTGACGAGGAACAGAGGACACTTTGGACCTTCAGACTCCAGAGAAGACAGCTCTGTCAGAGACAGAGGACACCTCAGGGAGGGACATGAGACGAGACAGAAGACCCTGTTAGAAAGACTGAAAGGAAAGAAGACATTTACTGATGAAGAATGGAACAGTCTGGAACAAGAATTCAAGAAGAGAGAGGAGGAATGGAGGAGAAGAGAGGAGGAATGGAGGAGAAGAGAGGAGGAATGGAGTACAGAGAAGGAGGAGATGATAGAGAAGGTGTTGCAGTTTGTGGAGAAGGATCCAGAAGAACCAACTCTGCCACCTGTCAGGAGAAGAAACAGCAAAGGGAATGTTAATCCAAGCAGTGAGTATAAATAGAATTGATCTGATTACATTTTTCCGCAATTATTCGAAGCAGCTATACTGGCATGTTTTGGAAAACATACTTTTTATTGACAAAGTAAGTGTCATAACTGTTATTATTATGGCGTACGATTTGTATCTCCTTCTTCTGGAAGGTACACATATTAATACTAATACTAATAAAAATCAATATATTGTGGTGTGTTGTGTTGTGTTTCAGTGAGTGGTGGAACGCCATCTGAAGCAGGAAGTTTCATCCGCAGGTCACATGACAAGGTTTCTGATTGGCTGCTGAGAGGTTCCTCTTCAGGATATGGAACTGACGTTAGCAGTCAGCTGGAAGCGATGAGTGTGAGAGATGAAGATGAGATGATTTAAAAAGAAATGGGACAAATTAAAAAGAACAATCATTTCATTATCAAATGAAGAATCTTCATGTAGTCATGATGAAATGTACAATATAACTGCCAACAACTGTAACAAGCATGCAAAAATAAACATTTATCTATGTCCAAATGTATATCATCATAGTTTAGATTAGTTTCTTTCTTTTTTTGTATTATGCATTTGTTTTCATTGTGTTATCTATTTTGTAAGAACAACGCTGATTGATTTGACCTACATTTATGGGAGACATGTATAGCCTATAGAGTTTGAATCTATTTCAATGTGACTATTCCTGTTGCATGTTCAAACGAGTTAGATGTGTTCTGAGCTTTGTAAAAACTTCATTTCTTCACTTTTATTAATTAAACTTCACTTCATTTCTGATTTTTATTCATGTCTTTCTGGTTCAAGCTGGACTGGATAAGAGGAAAGCCGTCATTCTATGATCCTGACTCTAGCACACACCTGAACACCTTCACATGAAAAAGAATATATTGATCTGATATTGATCAAGGTATCTCCATATGGTATTCAGAAGGGATTGGTTTATTGCAGGTTATGAAGTATTATTTTGAAATACATGTGTTTTAGATAATGTGACATTCAGTTTTGAATGGTGTTGTGCTGACAGACAGACATTTGAACATATAATATGATTCCCAATAACATGCTTTTATTTTGAAAGTTTGTAAATATATTATAATTGGATCCGTTTATGTGATTATGTGATTGATGTGTGTTGATGTGTTTGATCTTATTAAAGATGATCACAGTAAAGTGAGTCAGACGTGTGATTCAGCAGAATGAGTAGTTCATACACTAGACTAGAATATTTATTACAAGTAAACATACTCAATCAACCCAAGTAATTGAGTAAAAATGGAAATACTGATGATCAAATATTAATAGAGGAAGTCACTCTGTCTTTACTGTTTAGAATCAGTGATGTTTACAATTGTATTGTTTTGTATGTGTGAGTGAAACAACTTTGAATGGAACTGAATGTTTAAGTGAAGACTGACTCCCTTCAGTGTCATCACAGCAAACCTCCAACAGAGGGCAGTGTTTACCAGGAGCAGTGTGGAAGAAGGTAACAGGTCAAGTGGCCACACCAGATAACTGGACTCTATCGCTGTCTCTCTCCCTAGCGCTTTCAGACACACAAGGTTGAAAAACAATGGACCAAAGTTAGTTTTCCAAATCGATCCTAACCCAAATCAACCCTAAGCCCACCCACCCACCCACCCACACACACACACAACACACACACACACACACACACACACACACACACACACACACACACACACACACACACACACACACACACACACACACACACACCTGTTGAAACGCCTGGCGCAGTTGCAAATTGATTTCACCGCTCCTGTGTGTGTGTGTGTGTGTGTGTGTGTGTGTGTGTGTGTGTGTGTGTGTGTGTGTGTGTGTGTGTGTGTGTGTGTGTGTGTGTGTGTGTGTGTGTGTGTGTGCATATACACGGTGGGAACTGGTAGTAATACTTAGAGGGGAATTCCAACCATTTTCGACATTTTATGGTGCCTTTTATTTAGTTATTTTTACCGGTTTCTCTGAGAGTGTACAAAATTGGCACGGTCCATTTGGTTTCATTTGTACGCTCTCAGGAAAAAAAAATATTGAAAATGGGGGAAAATTAATAATAAGAGAATAATAAGGAAGACATTCTAGGGCTGAGATGTGATGAGGATTTGGATGAACAGAGAATTCATAGTTGAGAAGAACTGTTGTCAGTCACTGCTACTGATACACATAGAATGATTTGATCTAAAGCTGTACATTTGGACTGTGGATTCCATTCACTCATTCACACACCTTTACATATAGATCATTCACACATTCATCCAGCGATGGCAGTGGACACCATGCAAGGCACCAACCTGCACATCAGGAGCAGTTAGGAGTTCAGAGTCTTGCTCAAGGACACTTCCACACTAACTCTGGGGTGAGGAACCTGCAGGGATTGAACCGGGAACCTTGTGGTTCCCATCAGGCCACTCTACCGCTGGTCCACCGCTATACTTCATATGGTCATACAAGACTTGTTTACTTTACGTCAGGTTACACCTCTTTCAATTCATCATAATGTATAAAGACTTACAAATATAATCATCATGATTGTAAATAAAGTTCATCATCGCACATCAGGGGTTTTCAACAGGTGGTCCGGGGACCACCAGTGGTCCTTGAGAAGGTTCCAGGTGGTCCCCAGGCTAAATGATGGAAAGTTGGTTAACCAGATGTAACTCTAGAGAATGTAAAAATGAAACCAAATGGACCCTTGCGGGTCCATTTGGTTTCATTTTCACACTCTCAAGAGTTAAAATATTCATCATCTGAATTAGCGCCACTTAATTAAGAAGTCTACACTGTTTTGTGTAATAATAATATTAATATATTACACTTGCTCAGACAGTAATATTGTAAGATAATGCTTTAAAATGAAGGTAATAATTAATATGTGATATATTAACAAGGTATATTAATATTCCCAACAGTGTCTGTGAGTCGACGACACCTTGAAACATTTCTACTGGTTTACAATAGGGTCCACTATGTACATTTAGAGATGTACAAATGTACGCTTTCATAGCCGACACCAAGAAATCATAATGGATTTTTTTTTAAGAAAAAAATAATGGAAAGAAAACATGTACAGTGACGGCAAAGGGGTGTGGACGGGGGAAATCAGATTTTATGAGGGCCAGTTTCGAATTGCAGCCGTCCGTAGGTGCCCTTTGAGGAGAGCTTTGAGAGTGATTTTGAAAGAGTCAGGGGATTTGTCTTAAAGGGGAACTCCACCCATTTTCAACATTTTAATATGTCATTAATATACCTTAGAGATGTTGTGTGGACATGATGAAAAAAAGTTCCCCCAGTTCTGTATTTTCTAAAAATGGAGGTCTGAAAAAAATCAATAACATGGTGAAATACATCTGATGACATCATCAAGAGTATTTTCACCATGGTAATAGATTTCTTTAGATGCTTCTTTTTTCTGAGAGCGCTCTCAGAAAAATATTGAAAATGGGTGGAATTCCCCTTTAAGGACTGTTGGTAGGGCATTCCACAGTTTTGGTGGAAAGGTAGCAGAGTTTTGTTGTTTGGGCCTAACGTGGGTTGCACATGGTTTGTACATCTCTCTATATCTCTCTATATAATTCAAGCAAGCGTGTCTGTCTGTACACTTCCTGTGCAACTGTACTGTGTCATTTGTCTCCATTTGCGTAACGCCACGGTGCACAAACAGCCTCACTGAACCTCGAGTCACACAGCCCTGTCATCCAGCACCAATATGCGCGGCTCATAAGCACCAAACATTATGCACATCATTTTAATTTTAATACATTTGTGTCAAAAAAGAATCTTCGCGCACATGACGTGTCACCGGATGCAGATAAAAAAACATCACGTGTCACGGAGACACATTTATTGTGGTCACAGTTTGTCGTATCACCTCCCCTACGGGTACAGCCATTGGCGCGGGGTACAGTGTTCTCTGCTCTCGCTGTTTCGCCTTCCAGACGACTGCAGACTGATCCACATAACACAGGCAACGTTCTCTCGCCACGGCGCGGTGTTGCCGCTGTTCCGCCTGCTAGGCGACTGACCAACACAGGCAGTATATACTCTCGGCACGGCGCGGTGACACGCGCTACTACGGTCCGGGTCGCATACAACTTCTTTCTACTACCACTACACTGCAACATCTGGATATTAACGCGCGGCAGCCCACGGCATCCAGTCCTCTCCAAAGTTATTATTCAAACGCCACATTTACGCGTGTGCGTCTGTGTACGTGCGACGGTCCGTGTCGTCTACAACTTGGTCTCTGGGGGGTCCCCCAAACTTGCAAACCCACAGGAACACGGCAGGCGTGCTGGAACACATCCCTTACAATTAATGTTCATATTAATTGTAATGACCTTCGGGGTTTATTGCAATTCCATTCAGCAGAGAGGTTTCAACAGGTGGTCCAGGGACCACCAGTGGTCCCTGACACGATTTCAGGTGGTCCACATACAACTGCATGCTAAATGGTCAGTTGGTAATCAAATGGACCCTTAGAGATTTGTAACTCTTGAAATACTGTAGTTCAAATGAAACCAAATGGACCCTTATGGAATCCATTAGGTTTTTATTTTACACTCTCAAGACTCAAAATCTGAGTGACTTCATTCAATCTACACAATTATAAAATGTAGAATAATTACTATTTTGACCAACATTTTGCCAGTTTATCTCTCCTAAATTGTGGACAAAAGCCTGAAAATCCTTCATTGTGGGTCTGACAGATTAAACTCAACATCCAATGGTGGTCCTCCGAGGCTATATCCTGAATAAATACTGTCTATAACATTAATTTTGTGCCCAAGTTCTATCCAGCTTTCCAACATCAACAAGTCCCAATCAATGTCATCTAGGCCTATACATCCAGATCATATATTACACAACGGGTATAGGACTAGTTGTTTTTAAAGGTCAGTATACTGTGCAGTCATCAGCTCTCTGATATAAAGCAATAAAGTGAGTGGACTTTAATCCACACTGATTCTATACAACAGGTTATGGTTAATGAATGATGAAGTACTGTATGTTTGAGTGGCACTATACTGTATCCTCTCCAATGCATGGCTTTGGGAAATGACATCATCTGGCCCCTCACTTCACAGAAGTGTGACTTATTATTGTCTTGTGTTTGGGTCCCAGAGAGATGCCAACAACAAGATACAAGTATGTGAACCTGCTGATTCCAATATACTTCTCCTTTTCAAGTGCATCAGCGATATGTGCTGATATCAGCACTTCTCCATTCTGTCTGACATAAAACAATAAAAACTCCTTCCTTACAGCAGATCAATGATTAACACAACGTTCTCCATTTACAGGAATCAGCTGTCAGTCAGTCGTAGGCCTACATGTTGACACTGGAGCAGTGAGCTGAGAGACACCTGTTTCTACAAAGACACTCTGTACACACTGACAAGGTAAGACTATGACTATAGTATTTACTAGGCAACATCTGACTATATACTATTACTATTAATCTTCTGACTATACTATGGTAACATCATGACGAGAGCCATGGAGTAAGACAGAGTTACGACACCTCCGTTCACTTCATGGGGCCAGGCCCTTCTACATAGTCTTCTATTGAAAAGGGACAAACCAGAAGCTAAAATGCATTGGAGTCTATGGGGCTCATGCGAGTACATGCGCCATGTGACCAGGCTGTTTTCTTCCCCCTTAATGTCGCTGTATAACTGTTCTTCCCCCTCAATGTCGCTCCTATAAGCTGTCCTATATGTCCTATATGGCTGTCCTAAAGTCATTCCAGGTTTTGCCACCGGTCAACACACTCCCTGTAGGCATGTGGAACATGTGTGTCGAATTTGAACAGCAGGGCGAACAGTTCTAGTTAACGTGGATTACAGACATACACACAGGGTGGGACTGGCCATCATCCATCTCTTATGGTTTAAAGGGATTTCAATATTAGTCAGTATGGCAGGGAAGAGGGAGGGAGGGACAGTTAGAGATGCAACATGCTGTCAGGCAGAGCCTGTGGCACGATGATGCACCTGGACCACTAGACCGATATTCTGTAGATGCTAAAAGCACTGGGAAGCACAGGAAACCTTGTATGTTAGAAAACAACTTTTCTAGATAAAAAAAAAAAAAAAACATCAAATATCCTGAGTTCCCCAAATGTATTTAGTTATTATTATTAGTTATTATTCATACACATGATCTTGTTCATACTTTTCATTGGATCGATATTTATAAAACTCACAATCAGATGATCATCGCTCTGATTTATGGCTCAAACATACAATGTATGTGATCTACAAGCTCACAACGTGTCTCAATGCAATGCTCTTTGAGCTTGTAGATCTATACTTTTGCATCATGACATGCATCTCGCATGATGAGTGAGGTCATAAATAGAAAACATAGTAAAGTTTAAATACTGTGTGTGTGTGTGTGTGTGTGTGTGTGTGTGTGCGTGCGTGCGTGCGTGTGTGTGTTTGTGTGTGTGTGTGTGTGTGTGCGCGCGTGCGCACGTGTTGTTGTGTGGTGACTTATTGTAACTAAATGTTTTCTCTGACAGGAATGGCTTACCTCAGGATGGTGTTGTTGGGAGAGTTTCAGTCTGGAAAGAGTTCATCAGGAAACACCATTCTGGGAGGAAGTGTTTTTAAAACTGGAGTTCACAGGTCAGTGCAGAGTGTAAGACATGGTGAAGCAGCAGGGAGACATCTGACAGTGGTGGACTCACCAGGATGGATCAACACGATACCACTACAGGATAGTCCAGAGATGACAAACTGGACATCCAGAACAGTGTGTGTCTCTGTCCTCCTGGACCACATGCTGCTCTTCTGACGGTTCCTCTTCATTCTGCATTCACCAAACAACACAGAGTAGCATTAGAGGAACACATGTCACTTCTGTCACAGAGAGTGTGGAGTCACACTATAGTACTGTTCACCTTTGGAGACCGTCTGGGAGACAGAAGCATTGAGCAGCACATTGAGGCTGGAGGGGAACACCTCCGCTGGCTTGTTGACAAATGTGGGAACAGGTATCATGTCTTCAACAATGAGAAGAGAGATGACACTCAGGTCACACAGCTGCTGGAGAAGATGGAGGAGATGGTGGCAGGAAACAGAGGTGGACACTATGAAGTTGATGGAGATGTTGCAGAGAAGTTGTCAGAGAGGAAGAGGAACATGGAGGAACATGTCCTGACATTGATGACCAAGACACACAGACACAGAGCTGTTCTGAAAGCTCTGTTTGAAGGTAATGAACAACACCTGGAAATCAGTCAGTTAGTCAGACTGGTCAATTATTAAACAGTATGTATTTGGCTGTGCACAATTCTGCATGCATGTAGCAACTTGACATAATGTATAATTGAAGAATACATGAATACATATAATATAAAAGTGTTCTGAGCTGAACTAAATTAAGACCTTAAAAAGTCACACAGTGAAGTAATGGTATGCATATGTGTGTGTGTGTGTGTGTGTGTGTGTGTGTGTGTGTGTGTGTGTGTGTGTGTGTGTGTGTGTGTGTGTGTGTGTGTGTGTGTGTCAGGAGAACATCAGAGTCTACCAGATGTGAGGCTGATGTTGGTTGGAGGAGACCTGTGGACGAGGAGGTTGGCTGGAGATCACATACTGCAGGAGTGGAATGTGTTTCCAGACAGTGAGGTGAGTAATATTATATGAACTTCATGTTATATTGAATGACCTCAACGTCATAAATACATCAAATATCAACATTTTCTGATGATAATGTGAAGGAGGTTGTGGATGTTGATATAGTGTCAGTGATACGTATATGTACACTAAGGCTTTTCTAAACCTTCAGGGGTTCCAAACTATAGGGGCGTACACGATGATACATGATATGATACATGGACCATATTGGTTCATTATGGTGATGTGATACGATTCAGTGATTTGAAATTGATACAGTACAGTGTACACAATTTTACACTACAATACACTATTTTGCAAATATATTCAGTATTTGTGAAATATGTGGACAGAACAGTTTTTTTAATGGGAAAGTGTATTATAATGGATATAAATAAGTAAAAACAGTGATCTGGCATATAGATGGACATTATATTTGAACACATGATTTGTTTTTCTTCTTAAAAATTGCATTGTGATTCTTTCTATTGCAAATCAATATCATACAAAGTAAAACCGAAGGCATAAAAATAGTGCAGAGCAATATGCCTATTTAGGCATATTCATTCAACACTGTTCACTAGACCTACTACATTCATTGCTGCTTGTTCTTGCTTGTATTTCTGAAATGACTCGTATAAGTTCTATATGTTATTAATAATGGTGAATGTCGCACCAATAGAATCTATATCAAAGTTTACGTTTTAATGAATTAGAAACAAATGGTTCTCAGGGAGAGACCGTGAAATCATTTTGAGACCACGATTGTTGGCTGCAACCGTTATAAAACACTGTAACTGGTGGCCAACCGTCAAGAGCGTTACAAATCAGGTCGCTACTAAACCTTACCCTAACCCTAAAAATGATCTCACCTATGCCTAAACCTAACCTTAACCCCTGACCATTGGGGCCAACAGTCGTAACCATTTTATCGCAGTCGTGACCATTGGTCGTGCTTGAAAAATAATTTTGCGACGGTTGGAAAATAGCATATCAGTAACATACTGTGAATCAGTTTGGCCCAACGGTCACAACCGTTTTATAGTGGTTGCAACCACGGTCGCAAAATGATTTTGCCCCTCCTGTTCACTTGAAAATTAAAGCCCTAAAATTAGTGGTAGGGTACCATACAGAGCACATGCACATGCAAAACAACCCCCAACCCCCCCCCCCCCCCCCCCCCCCCCCCCCCCCCCCCCCCCCCCCCCCCCCCCCCCCCCCACACACACACACACACACACACACACACACACACACACACACACACTCAATAACAATACAGTTATTGTAATTATTATAACTAAAATACAGTAAACCTCATATTCCATCCTGAACAGACAGAATGTATCAGACAACAGAGACGAGTTGCTGACAGAAATGTGAGTGTGGTGATGTGTCCAGACTGGTCGACTACACCTCCATCACAGAAGATCAAAGATGTCCTTCTACACGGTGTGACTCTGTGTTCTCCTGGACCCCACGCTGTCCTGCTGAATGTTCCTGTCTGGTACAGTTTCTCTGAAGCTGACAGGAGATCAGTGGAGGAACACATGGAGCTGCTGGGGGACAGAGTCTGGAGACACACTCTGGTTCTGTTCACAGAGGGATGGTGGCTGGGAGAGAGACGTGTTGAGGAGTACATCGAGGCTGAAGGAGAACCTCTGAGGAGGATCCTGGAGAAATGTGGCTACAGGTACCATGTTCTAGACTGCTACCATCTGCACATCTCAGAAGTGAAAGAGCTGATGGAGAAAGTAGAAGACATGGTGACGAGGAACAGAGGACACTTTGGACCTTCAGACTCCAGAGAAGACAGCTCTGTCAGAGACACAGGACACCTCAGGGAGGGACATGAGACGAGACAGAAGACCCTGTTAGAAAGACTGAAAGGAAAGAAGACATTTACTGATGAAGAATGGAACAGACGAGAAGAAGAATTCAAGAAGAGAGAGGATGAATGGAGGAGAGAGAGGGAAGAGATGATAGAGAAGGTGTTGCAGTTTGTGGAGAAGGATCCAGAAGAACCAACCCTGCCACCTGTCAGGAGAAGACGGGACAGCTTACTGTTCCTCCCTCCAAGCAGTGAGTTTTTGTTTTGTTTCATTTTGTTTTTTTTTCTTTAATTTAAAGTTCTATTTGCAGGGGTCATTATTGTTCTTATTACACACAACTAGCGTCTCCTTCTGTTGGAAGGAACGTAAGGAACATAATAACAATAATAATACTAATAATCTGTATATTGTTGTGTTGTCTTGTGTTTCAGTGAGTGGTGGAACTCCATCTGAAGCAGGAAGTTCATACCTCTGGTCACCTGACAAGGTTCACGATTGGCTGATGAAGAGACATCCTGGACCAATAGCGTCCTCTTCAGGATATGGGACTGACGTTGCCAACCAGCTTGATGTGATGAGTGTGAGAGATGAAGATGAGATGATTTAATCTGACAATTTAAAAAGAACAATAATTTCACATCAAGAATCATTATGCAGTCATGATGAACTGTACAATATAGCTGCCAACAAATATATGTTTATGTATCTCCAAAAGTATATTATCACAGTTGGATAGGATTTTTTATGCCCTTGTTTCCATTTTGTTATCTATTTTGTAACAAGAACTATCGGTTTGCCCTAAATTTATGGGAGAAATGTACAGCTTAAATATAATGTGACGATTCCTTTTGCATGTTCAAACTATAATCCAACTTTCCTATAGGGTTAATGAGCTTAATGGACTTGTTTTGAGCTTTTTATTTACATATTTTATTTAATTTACATATTACAGAGTTAGGGCTGGTATGTTTGATATGATTATTAGTGATGATTGATAAGTTATATTGTATTATTTGTCATTCATGGATCAGATGCCCTTTTTTGACAGCGGTTTTGAAGGAGTCAAGGGATTCACATAATCCTGAGAGTTCCATATAATTAGTGGCATACAGGAGCAGAGTAAATTGAATCCCTTGTTTGAGCCCAATATGGGTTGCATGCATGTGTTTTGTGTTTTACTGTGTTTTACTTACTTAGTATTATTAGCATCAATTAACATTATTTAGCATTAGCATTACTCATAGCGCGCCACTCCGTGGCACGCTATGAGCTTTTAGGTGTGGTGTTTTTGAAAACGGTGGAAATGTTGCGCAAATCTTTGAATTGTTTTCAGTTTAAGAGACATTTTGTGCCACTGTAAAAAAAATATTCGCCTCCGCTTTGTTTTAGTGGTGATCCGGGAGCTTCCATCGCTCCGGACCATGTGACGGAAGCATCTGAACATCTAATAATGCTAAGTAATGCTAATGCTAAGTACTGTTAATAATGCTAAGTAATGCTAATGCTACTGTATAGAATGAGAGAGACACTACGGACACGCATGCACGAACAGCCGTGTGTGTCGACACACAATCACACATACGTTTAGGTTATGCGCGCATGCACGGGCACACGCCCACACACGGTGCACATAAACACAAGTGTTTATGACGATGCACACACACACACACCACACACACACACACACACAACACACACACACACACACACACACACACACACACACACCCACACACACACACACACACACACACACACACACACACACACACACACACACACACACACACACAGCAAGCTACACTACAAGCTACACGACAAAAGTAGCTTGCTACATCGACACTACATATATATCTCAACTTAATGAACAACCTTCTAAACATAATATTATGTTGTTTGTTTTGTCTTGCTTTTTCCCCTCCTTTTTAATCCACTGGTCTGTAAAGCACTTTGAGCTGCGAAATTCGAAATTCTACCCATTGAAAATGGGTAGAATTTCGTTTTCAATTAAATGCTGTTGGTTTAGTGGTCCAACAACTGTATTTAGTAGCAGTAATAGTAGTGTTTCAAATTATTTTAAATATAGGCACTTTAATTTAAAATATCTTGAATTGTTTATCATGCCGTGTTTGGTGGAGCAGACTGGGCATTTGGGTGGCATGCCGATGCCTAGATCCGCCCCTGAACTCATGCTTTCTGCATACATGAGTGAGGGGGCGATTACTGCATGTTTTGTGCAGTCATATTGATTGTGAGTGACCATTCCATAATCCATGCAAATTGCTGAAACAATGGACGACATGCGCAAATCTGCATCGCAAGAGCCTTGCACGGCAACACTTTGTTGTGTGTGTGTGACGTCAGACCACAGATCAGTGTGAAATGTCTCCAGAGCTTCACTTCAACGTCAGTAAAGTGAAGTCACTGACAAGAGGGAGACAGCGATAGTGAACCTTTAACATCATATAACTCAACATCACCAAAAGAAGTGGCGATAGCCTACTCCTCAACGACATGGATCCAGAAGAACCAACCCTTTCCACCTTCCTGGCGGCTATCAAGGCGCTGGACGCGCTGAAACCCGTCCTATCCTCTCTGGCTCTGAAACACGTCCAATCCTCTCTGGCTAGTCGTATTTCCAGGCTGGAGGAAGAAGTATTCAGGCCGATGCCGGAGTCCAGTTCAACCGATCAGAGTCTATCTGCAGCTGCAGCGAGGACCGAGGAGGTCCAACGTGTGCAGACTCGGGTCTCGCGTTCTTCTGAGCATCCCCACGTTCCTGCTTCCTCCGTCCTCCTCCACGAACACACAGGAGAGGAGAGCCTCAGCGACGACCAAACACAGGGGAACCAACAGACCCAGTCAGCAGCCTGCCAAAGTGTGAGTGTAAGCCACCATGGAACGCGCATAGCCCAGCTGGAACAAGTAATCAAGGCTATGTTGGAGTCCGGTTCAGCCGATTTATCTGTAGGTGCAGCAAGGAGTGAGGTCCTGACTCCAACCTTGTGTCCTGAGCATCCATACGTTCCTGCTTCCGCCGTCCTCCGCGAACTCACAGAGTGCCACGACGACGGCCAAACACCGAGGAACGAGCCGACCCCGTCAGCAGCCAGCCAAAGAGGCGAAGTAGTTCTACCTGAATCTGAGAGTCATCAACGTCGGCCCACCAACGCCGTGAATGCAGTTCTGGCGACAGAAGGAAAGACAAACCAGCCGAGTTCTTCCACAGGAAAGAAAACCGCCCACACCTGTGAATATTGCGGCAAGGCTTTCAATCGGCCATACAACTTGCAGACACACAAGCGTATCCACACCGGGGAACGACCGTACCACTGTCGACATTGCGACAAGGCTTTCAATCGTCCATATCACTTGCAGGTGCATGAGCGTATCCATACGGGAGAACGACCGTACCACTGTCGACATTGCGACAAGAGTTTTGGACATTCGAGTCACTTGCGGACACACGAGCGTATCCACACTGGGGAGAGGCCGTACCACTGTCGACATTGCGACAAGAGTTTTGGACATTCGAGTCACTTGCGGACACACGAGCGTATCCACACTGGGGAGAGGCCGTACCACTGTCGACATTGCGACAAGAGTTTTGGACATTCGAGTCACTTGCAGACACACGAGCGTATCCACACTGGGGAGAGGCCGTACCACTGCCAGCATTGCGACAAGAGTTTTGGACATTCGAGTCACTTGCAGGCACACCTGCGTATCCATACCGGAGAGAGACCGTACCACTGTCAGCATTGTGACAAGAGCTACAGAAGGTCATATGACCTGCAGACACACGAGCGTATCCACACTGGGGAGAGGCCATAGCACTGTCAGCATTGCCACAAGAGGTTCAGAAGGTCATATCACTTGCAGTCCCACCTGCTTATGCATAGTGGATAGAAACCGTACCACTGTCTGCATTGTGGCGCAACCCTTAGTGTCCTGAACGCGTTTTGGTGTTTTATCTGTTGAAAAATAGCAGATCAACAAGCTCATGTCGCGCCACCGAGTGGCGCGACATGAGCTTGTTCTGCTATTTTTGAAAAATTGTGAAAATGTGCTGCAACTGCATCTCATTTACATTATTTTGGAAGCAAACATTTTATCTGAATTTTTCGCTTCTGGAGAACCCCGAGAACAACATGTTTTCAGATGGCGGTCTGCAGCCAAATATGGATAATTCTGGTGGTCCTTGGCTAGAAATATGTTAGCATCACTGACACAGGAGCAGAGATTTTTCAGAAAAACTAGAATCTAGTGTCAGAAACTATAGAATCTAGTGTCAAAAACTCGATTCTAGCGTCAGAAAGTAGATTCTAGTGCCAAAAAGGAGATCCTAGCATCAGAAACTATCATTTAGTGTCAATAACTAGAATTTAGTGTCGGAAACTACTGTAGAATCTAGCGTCAAAAGCTAGAATGTTGCTGCAGCTATAATCTGGTGTAAGGAACTACTGTATAATCTGGTGTCAGAAACTCAAATCGAGGGTCAGGACACAATGGGTTAAAGAGAGCATAATTTCGAGTAATAACAAGATCGAATACAGTAGGAGTTACACGCTAGTGCTGTATATTTGGCCTCATTTTGGCGTTCGAGCGTTCGCCAGGAATTTCCAGGCGAGCTTTGAAACTTCGCTAAAAAAGGCAGCATGCCCCCCTCTCCCCTCCCCCGTGCCTCTACTAACTATAAAAACCATGGATGTTGTCATTTTTTAGCTAAGTTTTCTACCGCCCTGAGATGTGACTGACATTAGTGAATACATCAGTCATGTCACCGCTCTCCCTTCTCTCCTTTCTGATGAGACCGATCCGACGCCGCCACGGGTAACACGCGGTTTTGATTGCCAATAAATGCCGTCCGTCGGCTTGTTTAATTATTTGTTTGCCAACATTAGACTACGTGTCTATTGTATATATAGTCTTAAGTGCCTGCCTGCCTGCCTTCGAATCCCGGGCGTTTTCATTTTAAGTAAGCCTGTCCCAAAATACCTGTATATGAATATTCAAAGCTTTGTTTGACGCACAGGCTTGGAACGTTAAAACATGCAAATGGAGCAATTATCATAATTAAGAAAATACATTCTTGGTATGCATTTTCGTCAAAATAACTGATCTACAAGCCTACAACCAATTGCAGCATCATGACATGCTGAGAGCTTGTAGAGCAGCTCCTCAAACCGTCCAAGGTGACCAGATCCAAAGTGTTTTTTTGAGGGACAGAAGTATTGATAACTGGGAAAGGACGGAGTCAGCAACTTTTAGGGGACTGACCATTATGGCATCTGAGCACTGATGACCCGGACGATTTTGCAACCTGTTTTTAAACCCTGTGTCAATGATCTAAAAATCTACGGGGGGACATGGGGAGAGCAACGGACTTGAACTCATGCCTTCTGCCAGTGGTGGACTGGGCGAAAATAATCGGCCGGACATTTTTAACGTGATTTGGCCTAGACCGGCCCAACCACAACCAGTGCGTGATGGACCTGTTCTACCTGGTATAGTTGGTTAACCAAAGGTAACTCTTTGAAAGTGTAAACATGAAACTAAATGGACCCTTGCATTTCCATTTGGTTTCATTTTTACACTCTCAAGAGTTAAAATATTCATCATCTGAATTACCCCCAAGTCTACACAACTAGATGATTATTGATCATTTTGATCTGTATGTTTTGACTGTTTTGCTTCCCAAATCAAAAGAATTCTTTAATTTTAGGCGCAAAAATCACATCAAATGGTGGTCCGTGGCTCAAATGCTGAATAAATGGTGGTTCCTTGGAGCCAAAACTTTGAAAACCCCTGCCATACATAATCCATGCAAATTGTTCCAACAATGGACGACATGCGCAAATCTGCATCGCTAGAGACTTGCACGGCAACACGCTGTTGTGTGTGTGACGTCAGACCACAGATCAGTGTGAAATGTCTCCAGAGCTTCACTTCGACGCCAGTGCGAGAGACCGAGGAAAGCGAGACACACTGACAAGAGGGAGACAGCGATACTGTGCCCCTACATCACATAATTCAACATCACCAAAAGAAGCAGTGCTATACTCCTCAACGACATGGATCCAGGAGAACCAACCCTTTCCACTTTCCTGGCCGCCATCAAGGCGCTGGACGCGCTGAAACACGTCCTGTCCTCTCTGGCCGGTCGTATTTCCAGGCTGGAAGAAAAAGTGTTCGAGCAACCGTTGTCGGAGTCCAGTTCAACCGATCAGAGTCAAGCTGCGGAGAGGAGTGAGGAGGTCCAACGTGTGCAGACTCGGGTCTCGCGTCCTTCCGAGCGTCCCCACGTTCCTGCTTCCTCCGTCCTCCTCCACGAACACAAAGAGGAGAGCCTCAGCGACGACCAAACACAGGGGAACGAACAGACCCCGTCAGCAGCCTGCCAAAGAGGCGAAGTAGTCCTACCCGAATCTGAGAGTCATCAACAACGTTCTACCAACGCCGAGAATGCAGTTCTGGAGCGTGAAGGAAAGACGAACCGGCCGAGTTCTTCCGCAGGAAATAAAACCACCCACGGCTGTGAACATTGCGGCAAGGCTTTCAGTAAATTAAGTAATCTGAAGCAACACCTGCGTATCCACACCGGAGAAAGACCGTACCACTGTCAACATTGCGACAAGAGTTTCAATCGTTTAAGTTCCTTGCGGTCACACCTGCGTTTGCATAGCGGAGAGGGACCGTACCAGTGTCAGCGTTGTGACAAGCCTTTTGTAAATCCAAGTCACTTGCTCAGACACCTGCGTAGCCACACCGGAGAAAGACCGTACCACTGTCAGCGTTGTGACAAGCGTTTTGGACATGCAAGTGACTTGCGCAGACACCTGCATATCCATACAGGAGAGAAACCGTACCACTGTCCACATTGTGGCAAGAGATTCAATCAATCAGGACACTTGAAGAAGCACATGCGTGTCCACAGCCACACCGGAGAAAGACCGTACCACTGTCAGCGTTGTGACAAGCGTTTTGGACATGCAAGTGTCTTGCGCAGACACCTGTATATCCATACAGGAGAGAAACCGTACCACTGTCCACATTGTGGCAAGAGATTCAATCAATCAGGTAACTTGAAGATACACATGCGTGTCCACATTGGTGTGTCTTCATGAGTCCAGGAAATGTTTTGGATTCATAACGAGAAAATCGAACGTGAAATGAGTTCATAAACACAGGAGGATTTTTGTATGTGAACCAACATGTATATAAATATGAAACAAATGCTTCGACATGTGTAATGTTACCACAGAAGTCCTTCTCTGAAGCCTGTTTTCCCACTCACTGTTTTCTGGAAGACATTATTACTCTATAAACCATAACTCCAAAACTGGTGGGTCAAACTGGTCAACCAATACGTCAATTTGAAGCTATGATTCACTGTATGCTGTATGTGTGTGTATGTGTATATACAGTATATCATTTCTTTTTTTTTAGGTTTTGACATTCATTTTCTCTGTTTTTTTTTATCTCGGCCTACTAGTGAAATTGTGCTCATAACATATATAAAAATACATAAATAAATCAATACAATGAAACGCACGCACGCACGCACGCACGCACGCACGCACGCACGCACGCACGCACGCACGCACGCACACACACACACACACACACACACCACACACACACACACACACACACACACACACACACACACACACACACACACACACACACACACACACACACAACAGGCAGCCGCCCCCATACCATTTTCTCTTGCCCCTCCAACATGCTCTCCTGCCCCCTCCACAAATGGGACATGTTACATCCGCCCCTACCTATTAGTAGTAATGAGACCAGATATGAATATTAGTTCTCTGCTGTATAAACATACATTAAATACCTTTATTACATGGCTTGAATGAATGCTCCAATCAGAAGCCAGCGTTCTGGTCATGTGAGCGGTCACATAATACACTATAATCACCGCTCCGCGCTATTATTGACCGCTGCATAAACAAGTTCCCCAAAGTGCAAACAGCTGTGTTCATATCAATCCGCGCTGCGCTTCCGCATTTAGTTCCAGCACGCCGTTAGTGGGTCCATTTGGTTAGCTACGTATTTGGTTGTTTACATGCCTTTGTCGTCACCCTCTCAAGGACCACTGGTGGTCCTCGGGCGTTGAAAACCACTGACGTAAGCCATGTAATAAGCAGGATAACACCCTTCGAACGGGTGATTTGTTTCCTAACTAACTGACCTCAGCTGCGCCTCGGTCAGTTAATAGGAAACAAATCACCGCCTCGTCGGGTGTTATCCCTTACTAAAGGCATAGAGGCAACTTTTTATTCTACTTTGATGCTGCAGCTGTTTCCCTGTAGACAGACACTTGCTCAGTCCAGACGGTCCGGAACTTTGTTGTTGTCAACAAACCAGGGGCGGATCTAGGCATGGGCATGGGGGGCAATGCCCCCCTAAATGCCCAGTCTGCCCCCCCAAACACGATGCCATGCAAAACATCCCAAGATATTTCAAATTAAAGTGCTTATATTTAAAATGATCTGAAGCACTACTACTGCTACTAACTAACTACAGCTGTGTCACCACTAAACCAACAGCATTTCATCATTGAAAACAGAAAACTCTCTGAGTCAGACCTTTAGCTTTATGCATGCTGCGTGTCTGTTGCAACTTCAACAACATCTGATGCTATTATTGATGCTTTACTTGACTAATAAAAGTCCTGTAACTGAAAATGGTATGGGTGCGGCTTCATCGCCCGTGGCGCGAAGCCATACCATTTTCTCTTGCCCCTCCAACATGCCCTCCTTTGTTCCCTTTAAAGGGGAACTCCACCCATTTGCAACATTTTTTTCTGAGAGTGTACAAATGGCATTTGTACGCTCTCAGAAAAAAAAGGAAGCGTCTAAAGAAATCCATTAACATGGTGAAAATAGATGTTTCACCACGTCAGTGGTTTTCTTCAGACCTCCATTTCTTAGGAACACAGAATGGGGGAACTTTGTTATCATGTCCACCCAGCACCTCTAGGCTATACTAATGACATAATTAAAATGTTGAAAATGGGTGGAGTTCCCCTTTAATACAAGTACAATCTATACCAGTAGTCCTCAAATAAAAATGCTGAAGGTCCACAAATATATATTTTTTAAATAAATCTAAGGCCCGTCCATGCGCACGCCACGGGCCATGCCAACACATCTTCAATAAACGGGCACTTTGCCCTCACCCAGACAACCCGACTATGGATAAGCGGTTGAGGTATATGCAGTATATTATAACGGCTACCGCATAAATTAAGTACAGCACTAGTGAGTAAATAAAGTAATGAGTAATCCAATTAATAAAGTCAAAATACTCACTGAAATAAAACTAAGTAGCTGAAGATGAAGAATTAAAAGTCAATATAGCGTCCTTTTGCGTTCCTCAAACTAAACTAAAGGTCCCAAAATGTCCAAACCTAAATGGTATATCTTTATGAATCCAGGAAATGTTTTGGAACCAACATGTAAATATGAAATAAATGTGTGTGAAATGAAATGAAATAAATGTGTGTGTGTGTGTGTGTGTGTGTGTGTGTGTGTGTGTGTGTGTGTGTGTGTGTGTGTGTGTGTGTGTGTGTGTGATTTCTTTTTTAAGGTTTCGACATTCATTTGAATGTTTTCGCACTTTTCTCTGTTTTTTGGGGAAAATCTATTCTAGGCCTACTGCCTGTTGCGCTCATAAAACTCTATAAAACTAGATGAGTGGCCCTTCGTGGCACACGTCTCCACCAGGCCAGATCAGGTTGTGGCTCTGGTGACATCGGGGCGAGCGTACGTGAGTGGAGCGAACAAGTAGGCCATGGCCTACTCGTACGTGAGCGGAGCGAGCTAATATGATGACATCACCTAAACCGGCCAATCGGGTGTGACCTGGACCGTGCCTGGACGGGCGGACAAGCAGGGGCGGATGTCACATGTCCCATTTGGGGGGGGGCAAGAGAACATGTTGGAGGGGCAAGAGAAAATGGTATGGGGGCGGCTTCATCGCCCGTGTCGCTTCGCACCACGGGCGATGAAGCCGCCCCCATACCATTTTCGGTTACAGGACTTTTATTAGTCAAGTAAAGCATCAATAATAACATCAGTTGTTGTTGAAGTTGCAACAGACACACAGCATGCATAAAGCTAAAGGTCTGACTCAGAGAGTTTTCTGTTTTCAATGATGAATTGCTGTTGGTTTAGTGGTGACACAGCTGTAGTTAGTTAGTAGCAGTAGTAGTGGTTCACATCATTTTAAATATAAGCACTTTAATTTGAAATATCTTGGGTTGTTTTGCATGGCATCATGTTTGGTGGGGCAGACCCCCCCCCCCATGCCTAGATCCGCCCCTGCGGACAGGGGGTAAAACATACAACTAGATCTGGTCAGATCAGGTCTCCAACCGGCTTGGGTCACGTCACCCTGTGAGGGCAAAACTGCGGGTGACGTAACAGTTGCACACACAGGGTGTTACGTCACCTTGCGGGTGACGTAACAGTTGCACACACAGGGTGTTACGTCACCTTGCGGGTGACGTAACAGTTGCACACACAGGGTGTTACGTCACCTTGCGGGTGACGTAACAGTTGCACGCGCAGGGTGTTACGTCACCCGCAGGGTGACGTAACAGTTGCACGGACGGACGGACGGACAGGGGGTGAAACAGTCATAGAGACGATAAATAAATAAATACAAAGAAATGACAATAATAATGTAACTAAAATGAATGCCATTTTTACAAAGTGGGGTTGCCTTGATGAATGATATTGTAACGGCAACGTGGTGATGTATCATACATACATACCTTCCATACTTAGCCAACTGAAATATTTTATATATATATATATATATATATATATATATATATATATATATATATATATATATCGTCACCTTATTAAACTAATTGCCTAAGTCATTTTTTCAAGGTTTTCAGGAGACACAAAAAACTGTCCCAAATGTAAAATATTTCATATTTCTTAATTATTTCAATTCAAAAAAATATTTAAAAATATGACTATTGACATACAAATAAAGGTGCATGTCAATCATGTAACATGTAAGGAGAAAATGACTTAAGCCAATATCTGAACATGACAGTTTTAACTTAGGCAATTATAAACCTTATTTAGGCCAAATTACTTATGCTGTAAGTGACTTAGGCAAAATGTTTTATTACAATTATTTTTAATAGACCATGGTTCATGGTCAGCCACGGCAAGTTTAAAGTAATACCTCAGCACAAATTCATTAAAGACACCCAAAGGGATGTTTGGCCATGGATGGCTTTTTATTTCAGTGGAAAATGTATAGAAATCCACCTTAGCTTTGAAAAAACAACAAAAAAAAACAAGCATGAAGAAAGATAATTCAGTTTCTGATGAGGCATGAGAACATGTGGCTTTCCTCACTTCTTCCTTCAGCTCTCCTAGCAAGGTTTCGATTTAGCTCTCATTTTAATAACTAAAATACCGGTAACTACTTCCAGGTAAAAGAGATCTCCAAATGTCCAACTGTGTAGTCTAAAATAACTGTAAATAATTGGTACGGAAGTCCTTGGAGTCGTTTCCTCTTGTCCTGATTTTGGTTGCTAGTTTCTGGGCTCAGAGTTTTATTCCTTTTTCTGTGCTTATCCACATCTTCATACATCTTCACACTCTTCTAACTGTTGTGAAGTTTCCACATCCTCAACCTCTGGATGCATTAGGTTAGTTTCTGCATCCTCGTCCTCCTGATGTTGAAATGCCACAGTAGTTAGGCTGCCTTTACGGGCAGAGGACTCATTCACACGTGGTGTATAAGTTGGATCTCTGACTAGGTCATCCTCATCTTCTGTGTCTGGATGTTCCTCTGTCTCTGTCTGGATCTTCAACACACCTGTCTGTCTAATCCTCTGTCTCTGTCTGGTTTAGAGCCTCAGCAGTATTGTCTCTCTGTCTGGAATCTTCAACAGTATTCTCATCAAGTGCATCTCCTACCCCAAAGGATAATCATTCGTATAAATGTTATCCTTTTAGGTCATCATAGTTATTTGGTTTAATATTATTGTAGCCCACTTACTATTGAAATAAGTAACTACAGATGGGACTTTCGACCTCTGCAAGCTTTCATGATTTCTTCCTGTATCTGTCTGTAATTGCATGTCCTCTGCTTTCTCTTGACAATGTTCTGACAACTCACTGACAATTTATTGACTTTTCAATGGAAATATTTGTGAAATTCTCAAGTGGCATACTTCTAGTAACAAGTTACTGTAACTAATTACCAGTGTTGGTCAATATTACCTAGGAAAGTAACTCCTTTACTTCACTTGTTAGCCCTTGGACAAAGTAATATCATTACTTTACTTATTACTGGAATCGAAGGTGCAATAACTTACATCTTATGTTATTACTTTCCCAAGTTCTCAACTCCCACCTTTGAAAATATAGAGATATCGAGAGAAACATAATCTGTTTAGCAAGCTCTTTTTAGAACTGAATCCAATGTATTGGAATAATTATAGTCTCCAATCCCACAAACTGCACCTGAAAACAAAGCCAACAAAATCCGACATTGTAAATTTCTTTCTGAGATAAAAATAAATAAATAAATAAATAAAAATAAAAAGGAGCAGATAGAAGCAATGGGAACATTTTAACCTTGAATCACAAGACAGACCTGCAACTAACAAAACCAGATGTAAAAATTTGTCTCTTTGACTTTTTAAACTTTTTATAGTGTACAAAGACAGTTGAGGTCGTGTATTTAAAAATAAAATACAAAATAAAGCAGCAATCGATTTGTAGTGTACATAACTGTGCGCAGGATGTGGACTGGATCTACAATCTAGTGCATATCTCTGTTGTTACAGTACCTGTCGATAGCTTGTAAATCTGTTGTAGTTTTGCATGCAACAACAAGCTCATTTTAAACAAGTAACTTGGTGTTACTTGCAAAGTAACGTATTACTTATTACCCATTTTTGCAGAGTAATCTTGTTACTTTACTTTTGGGAGCAAAAGTAATAATATTACAGTAATATGTAATCTAAAATTTGTTACTGCTCAACACTGCTAATTACTATCTAGCCTAATGAATGCTGTGCAACCCACTGGCGAGTGAGTGAAATTATTATTTTTTTTTTTAGGAATTACCAAGATTAAACTATAACTTGCATGAAGGTAATATACTAAATGACTACACAATATACAAGGATAAAGTATGATTGTATGTTCTTAGAGTAAAGGTTAAATGATATAACCTTAATGTATTTTCAATGGTTCAGGCCTTGTCCCTTGGTGGTAAGATATAACTTATATCTTACCACCAAGGGACAAGGCCTGAACCATTGAAATTACATCTTTAAATGGGATGTTTTTGTTTCTTCCCCCTTAAGAAGCCCTTTTGAAAGGTGTGTTAAATGGCCTAAGTCACAATTTATTATGACTTAGGCAAACTAAAATGGCCTAAGTCTCACTCTTGACAAAGGCATTTTTTTTAATAGGATGTAACAGGAAGGCCTTTTAAGTTAGAGCTTAGGCGCTTTTACCAGAGGTGGCCAGCATCATCAGGAGGTGATTTAGGCCAAAAACTCATTTTCGGCAAAAAATGACTTAGGCCATTAGTTTAATAAGGTGACGATATATAAATATATATATATATATATATTAAGGCTGTCAGCATTAACTAGTTAAGTTTTTTTTTAATCGCGATTAAAAAAAATAATTGATTGACAGCTCTAATATATATATATATATATATATATATATATATATAATATATATTATATATATATATATATATATATATATATATATATATGAGGGATGACTTGGTAAAAGAATGTTTTAGTTTTAGAAAGAAATATATGGTGTGGTGGTGTTAATACTCCTAATTTCTGGTTTAACTTCGGATATAGAAAGAGAATCTTCATCCATCTTCATTTGAGGAAATTATAATAAATCTATCTTAGTAACCTATAATCTATACACAAATCTATTATAGTTACATTAAGCAGAGATAATAATAATAATAATAAAAAAACATGGGCTCGTTTTCCACTTCCTTAATATATTTCTCCATTAACCATGAATTGTTTTGACAGATTGGTATTTTATTTTTATAAAACAAAAATCTGAGCCAGGACGTTATAATGTTGGTAGTAATGGTTACCAGATGACGCAGAGAAAATAGCATGGGGGCCGCACCCATACCATTTTCGGTTACAGGACTTTTATTAGACAATTAAGCATCAACCATAACATCAGTTGTTGTTGAAGTTGCAACAGACACGCAGCATGCATAAAGCTAAAGGTCTGACTCAGAGAGTTTTCTGTTTTCAATGATGAAATGCTGTTGGTTTAGTGGTGACACAGCTGTAGTTAGTTAGTAGCAGTAGTATTGTTTCAAATAAATTTAAATATAAGCACTTTAATTTGAAATATATTCGGTTGTTTTGCATGCCATCGTGTTTGGTGGGGCAGACTGGGCATTTAGGGGGGCATTACCCCCCCCCCCCCCATGCCTAGATCCGCCCCCGACTGGTGAAATACATTATACATTACATCATGTTCACTACTCATTCAATTGAATATTTTTTTATGTTGACCACTAACCCACCACATGGATGACATCCATCATTCATTGAATCAATTAAATGATTAAATGATTTAATGATGAGTTATAGGGAAAATAGGGTGAGTAGAATGAATAAGTAAGAATATGATAATGCATTGGTTTATGTCACACTTCCAAATGTTCGTAACGTTCAGTGTTTCATAATCAGCCGTAATAATTAATGGTGCACTATTATTAAATCATGATCAATATTTGATGATCTTTGGGGGGGGGTAAAACATGCTCTTACCCTCTGTCCGTTGGTCTGAAGTTTTCTCTGGTAATGACTCTGAGCTGGCAATGTATAGGCTGTGGAAGGCAGGTGACTCCCAATCAGCTCCAACCAGGCTCACCTGAATGCATGGGTGGATATAACAGCAGGGGTTGACACTAACACTTGCCCGCTTGCCCGGGGCAAGTAAAAAAGAAAAATGGTGGGGCAAGTGAAGACTGCTACCTGGTTGCCCGATCGGGCAAGTGTGCAACTTAGTGCACTATAACACAACACAAGATAAATTTGTCTTGAAGGCAGTCATTGCACTCTGCCTCTGTGTCTTTCCCTGCTTTCTAGCTATCCACAATTCCAGGCTGGATTTGGGAAACAAAAACAGGCAAATTAACATACACATCAAAATGACCTAATCTTCTACATTCTCTAGTTGTGTAGACCTGGGCTAATTAAGATGATGAATTTTAACTCTTGAGAGTGTAAAAATGAAACCAAATGGACCCGCAAGGGTCCATTTGGTTTCATTTTTACGTTCTCAAGAGTTACATCTGCAAAACTTACAATATATTTTGGGGGGGCAAGTGACCATGAGCTGAGGGCAAGTAGAACCTGACTTGCCTCCGAGACCTTAGTGTCAACCCCTGTAACATTTCCCAATTGGGGGGGCAGGAGAAAATCGGATGGGGGCGGCTATTTTTTTAAACAGTCAAATATCCCTTTTAAGACTTTTTTAATAGTGCATTGAAAATAGCAGATCTTCAAGCTCTCAAGCATCTCACAGTAGCGCGCAGAATTGTGAGCTTGTGGGCCGGTTATATCCACACCATTTCATTATGAAAAAATGAATACGAAACAACAACAACAACAAAAAACATCTCAACTCCAAGTAGTGTAAGAAGCACACAAGTGTTTTTTTTTTTTTATTATTATTAAGTTTGGGCATTTCTACAGATTTTTACAGGTTATCTTACATTGTTTACAAAATTAAAGAAACATGGAGCTTTGAAAGGGTTTTGAGATGATTTGTGCGACTGACTCCATTCAGGGTTTGAAACAAGGGGGAAAAAAAATCCTAAATGAACATTTCAGCGTCTTTGCAAAAACATATGTTTGTGACACTTAGAAGATGTAGAACACTTACCTGGCAGTCATAATGTATAGTATGTGGTTTTAGATATTTGAAATGTCACCAGCGAGCCCATGTTGTCTCTGTTAAGACCCCCCCTACCAACAAGTAGGTGCAGTGCACCACAGAATCGTGGGGATTGTAGTCCAGGAAGTGGTATTGTCCATGACATCGGAGACACTGGGCTGACTGCTAAAATAAAAAAAATATCTTAAACCGCAAAAATTACACACATAAAGACAACCAGGAAAATGGTCTAAATCCTCTAAATGGCATTAACATATATTTATATGTTTTGCAAAAACGGTGAAATGTCCCTTAAATATTTATTTTTTCATTTATTTATTTATTTTTTACAAATCTGCACGGATCTCAATAAATGACCCATACGAAATCCTAAAGACTGAAATCAGTCTCCAGAGCTGAGAACGCTGTGAAAATGTAACGTTACACCCCAAGTACCACTGTACAACCAAACATGGTTCAGTCTAGATATCTAGATATTATACACAACCAGTTTACACTGGAGATGTAGGCGAATGCAGAGAAAATAAACCTTTCGATAAGATGGCAGAACCATCTTATTGAAACCTTTAGTTGGTTGGTTGTTACCTTACCTTACGTACGTTAAGCGAACGTTCCGTCTGGTTATGAAACTAAATGAAAGAATAACGTGTATGTGTGTATAATAAAACTAATGTTTTGTCAGGTTATAAAGTACAATTGCCTTCAGAAAAACCCACAGTCGGGAGTTAAAACGATTCAGTGCCAAGATAGTGGTGAAGTTAACACCTGTGATGCTGAGAACGTGCACACACATCTTCTCTAAAAGAAAAGAGGCTAGTTTAACCGACAAAAAAGAACTGCCTTTGGGGTTTTAAGCAGTAGCAAGCATAAGCTATTCAAAGCAATAGATATTGAAAAATATCTGATCTACAATCGTGAAAAAGCCAATGCAAATGAATACGAGGTCCCTGCAGAGACTCCATATAGACTGGGGGGTCCGAAAGACGCTGTAACAACTCCTTATACTAACTTATACTAACCCTTTTCTGTACTGAACGCGTTTCGGTGCTTTATCTGTTGGAAAAATAGCAGATCTACAAGCTCATATCGCGCCACCGAGTGGCGCGATATGAGCTTGTAGTTCTGCTATTTTTGACATAATTAGCTAACGTTTCTGAGGAGAGATCAGACGAGGCGGTGCGAGGTAGTTATTGGAGAACATCCCGTTTTTGGAGGAAGGAAAACGGAAGGCGGAGCAGTTCAAGGCCCGGTCTGACACTGTGGCAGCCAAATCCTGCAGCCGGAATCAGATCTGTGTCACTTCCAAGATAGAAAACCCGATAATGGTCTAACAGGGTCACGTGACTCACTCAAACGAAATCGGCTTTCGAGGAGGATGTGGCTCAGATGTGATTCAGGCTCGGGTTTCAGGTTTTGCCAGCGTAAATCAGGACTCAGTGCCTTTATTCTGAAAACGACGCTGGCAGCATCATAAGTGTTAACGTGGTAAACCTACAACCGTTCGGATGATGACGAACGGACTATAAAAAAGTGCTACTGTGAACCAAAGCCTTTTTCACTGTAAACTGGTGTGAGCCAAAACCTTTACAAAATTAAAGGGGAATTCCGCCCATTTTCAAAAATTTCCTGAGAGGATACAAATGTGAACCAAATGGACCCTAGCGGGTCCATTTGGTTCCATTTGTACCCTCTCAGGAAAAATGGGCCTGAAAGAAAAATCATTAACATGGTGAAATGCACCTTGATGATGTCATCACGTATATCATTCCTGAAGAAGACCCGAATGGGGTCGAAACGTTGAATACCAAACAGAATAAAGTTATGGAGCTTAAGAACAGTGTGCGGACATCTTCTCTCCTCTAATCACGTATATCACCATGTTAATGATTTTTTTCAGACCTCCATTTTTAGGAAATACAGAATTGGGGTGACTTTTTATCATGTCCACACAACATCTCCAAGGTATATTAATGACATTAAAATGTTGAAAATGGGTGGAGTTCCCCTTTAAGCGACATGTGACTACTTTTCCACGGCTGCACCGAGATGGAAATTCTTGGCCGATACAGATTATTATTATTATTTTTTTTTTAAATTTCCCCTGCTTTTGTGCAGCCAGGGAAAGAAATACATCTTCGAAACAAGGAAATAAATGTTTGGAAATCTACAGCTCGGTATAGGCTGCAGATGACCAACGCAAAACGTGTGCTTATGAACAACAGAGAAGTATCGGCTAACCTACCATGCGGTTAATTAGTATTTGCTGTTACCGATATTCACCGATAACGGCAAAAACCCGGCTCTAACTCTCTCCTCTTCAGCCTGCTCCATTGGTGGAAACAAAATCCTTGTCAACAAACGCTGTGTATGTTAGTAGAGATGCTCCGATCGGGTTTTGTGGGAACCATCGCGATCTTGTGCGCAAGGAGTTGTTGGACCCTCAACAGGGATCCCTTTAGGTCTAAGTTATTCTGTAAAAAAAACAAACAAAAAAAATACAAAAATCTACAATCTACAAGCTTGCAGCGTGCTATGAGCTTGTATCTAGCTTTTTTAAGTCGTGGTAATTTAGTTAGGGTTATTTTCAGGGACATTTTTAGTTCCACTGACAAAAGTTTAGTGCCGGGGACCTCCAAGAAAATTCCTGGAACTACATATTTTCAGGTGAGGGGTCAAATTCAAGCTTTTTTCTTTTCCCTGAAAAATCTGAAGATTTTTGTAGACCCATTTGGCCTGGTAAAAAAAACAGTACATGTCAAAACTCTGTGTGTACATAATACTATAATACATCCAATTTTTCTACCCCTTAAACGAGATATAAATGATCGTTTTCTCCAGTTCGGGTAAATCAATCGATCGCCAAATCGAGTCTTTTTGGAGTGCTGATCGGGATGGGGAGGGCGGGAATCACCGATGATCGGAGCACCTCTGGACATGTCAATTAAAAACATCAAAAAAAAGAAAAGAAAAAAAATGGAAACCCAAAAACCAAAAATATTCATGAGCCTCAAACTATTTCAGCGTCGGGTAAAACTGAATGAGGGATGCCAAACGAAACAAAAGTGCAAACCAAAGCAAAACATGGCAAAAAAAAAACCCCAACAACAACAACCAAAAACCAGATAAGATGCCAATAATCACAATGTGTGGAAACATCCAGGAGAAGTCCTGCTGGAAGTCTACTGTTGGGGGCGGTGGTTCCTCCCAGTCCCACCCTAGGGGGTCCCTGAGAGAGTTCCAAGGGGCGGGGGGTCCCCCACTTAAATGATTAACACTATAGGATGCCAAGAATTGAGATTTTCGCCCCGCAGTGCTGCAAGAACAGAGATTAAAAGTGGAATTCCACCCATTTTCATTTATTTTTTTCTGAAAGCGTTTCACCATGTTAATGATGATTTTGTTCAAACCTCCATTTCTAGGAAACAGAATGGGGGGTCGTTTTTATCATGATCACACACAACATCTCTAAAGTATGTTAATGAAAATCGGTGGAATTTCCCCTTTAAAGGATTTTCGCCACAATTTCTCTTTTAAATCCAGCACCACTTAAAACCCTCTGTAACTGATCAAACTAATCTTAAACCCTCTTTTTGTCCTGTTTAGCTATTCTACTACCTTCTGTTTCTGACGTGACAAGAACTCTTCTCTGCACATTACATACATTTAGCTGGCCCCCATTTATGTCAGCATCTAAGATGTTGACAACCAAAGTCTCATTTTAAGGGCGTGATCTTTGCTTCCCGTTGGAAAAGGACCTTGACGATCGCAATAATAATACGGTTCATTTTCCCTAACGGTCGTTGTGACACAGCGGCTGTAACTGGGAGTGGGCTGGGGGGGCTATTTGGGGGTCATGGGGAATTCCACCCATTTTCAAAATTTTCCTGAGAGTGTACAAATGGAACCAAATGGACCCACTAATTAGGGGTCGTGGGGAATTCCACCCATTTTCAAAATTTTCCTGAAAGCGTAAAAATGGAACCAAATGGACCCTAGCGGGTCCATTTGGTTCCATTTGTACACTCTCAGGAAAAAAAAAAAGAAATGGTTCTAAAAGGAACCAGGTGGTCCCCCAAGCTAAATGGGACAGTTGGTAACCCCCTATAGATCCTTAACCCTTGAGAGTGTAAAATGGGGTGTTTGGGGGCAGTCATGGCGGTGTGTTGGTGTGTTGTTGGTTCTAACCAACCAACTACTACTACTAACTTGGCGAACTAGCCGGGCATGAGCAGAGCGGAGCGGGCTTTGTTGAGCGGCGGGGGCGGGGCAGCACTGCTTCCCGCCCCTCCTCCTCCTCCTCCGTCGACTAGCCCCGCCCCCAACGCACGGAGTCCGGCGTCCAGTCCAGAGTCCAGGTGGTGGTAGAGGTGGTGGTGCTGGTGGTGGAGCAAGTTGCTGTCCAGCGGAGGGCAGCAGTGGACCAGGGAGGAGGAGGAGGAGGAGGAGGAAGCGTTGGCGTAGTTGGTGCACTGGAGGAGGAGGTGGTTGCGGCGGAGGCAGCCGAGGTGGTGGTTATGGTTGTGGGTGGAGTGTTGTTGTAGCGCCTCCTCCTCCTGGTGGGTCTCTGGTGCGGCTGCCGGAGCCAGAGAGCTCAGCATGGAGCTCCACAGGCACAGGATGGACGTCTGGGTGGAGGCGGAGATGGAGGGTGCGGTGAGAAGGCGGTGGGATGGTGGTTGGTATGGTGGGGCTGGGGCAGCGGAGGTCACGGTGGTGGTGGTAGTACTGGCCCCTAGTCGGGGGGCGGAGGGCGGGCTGGCGCCGTGCCAACGGCGGTGGCGGCGGCCGTGCCGGTCGCGTCTCTCGATGTCGTCGCTCGTCAGGACGCAGCCGGGAGGAAGCAGTAGGGCTGTCGATCAAATTGCGACAACGTTTGCTTGTTATTGAAGATTATTGACAGTTTAAGCCATTGTGTCCTGTCTAGATTTCTAGTTTCGGAATAACATAATATTCAAAGATTTGCACCAGGTTTTCACGATTTTTCAAAAATAGCAGAGATACAAGCTCATAGCGCGCCACTCGGTGGCGCGCTATGAGCTTGTAGATCTGCTATTTTTCAATAGTTAAAACATAACGCTTAGAACACCAAAACCCATTGTGTCCTGTCTAGATTTCTAGTTTCTGAATAACATAATATTCAAAGATTTGCACCACGTTTTCACGATTTTTCAAAAATAGCAGAGATACAAGCTCATAGCGCGCCACTCGGTGGCGCGCTATGAGCTTGTAGATCTGCTATTTTTCATAATGCTGAAAACACCAAAACACGTTCAGTACACTAAGGGTTCAGTACACTAAGGGACACATTGTGTCCTGATCAGATTCTAGTTTCTGATGCTAGATTCTAGTTCACAGCGCTAGATTCTAGTTTCCGACCCTAGATTCTAGTTCCTCATGCTAGATTCTAGTCCCCCACGGTAGATTCTAGTTCCTCTCCGTAGATTGTAGTGTTTCTGAAGTGAGATTCCAGTTTCTGACACTCGATTCTAGTTCCCGACACTAGATTCTAGTCCATGACACTAAACTCTAGTGTTCGACACTAAATTCTAGTCCCTGGCGCGAGGTTATAGTTTTTCTGGGTATAATCTCTTTCTGTGTCAGTGATGCTTAACATATTTCATAGGAAAGACCCCCAGAAATATCTATTATTTAGCTGCGGGACCTCATCCAAAAACATGTTGTTCTAGGGATCCCCCCAGAAGCAAAGATTTGAGTTAAAAAATGTTTGCTTCCGAAATAATGTATTCAAAGATTTACAAAATTCAAAAATAGCAGAACTACAAGCTCACACTACAAGGGGGGGCGGGGTGGGGGGGGGGATGCCTTTCACTAAGTCCCTCCCCAATCCGTCTTTGTCCAATAGGCACGTTAGAAGAGGAAAGCTTGACCAGGAAAGCTTGACCTGCATAGCAACAGTTGGTAAGATATTTGGACTGGCTGTGAACAAACCCCTCCCAAAGGAGGTGGGGTTTCGTCAAGAGGGAAAAAAAACATTAGGTTTTTCTCTTGGCAATATCGCTAGAGGGCACAAATCCTGGTTGTTTTGATGGTGAAAAACAATTATGTGCGTTCTTTAACATTCTTAGCTTATGTATATAATGTAGCTGTATGCATATAATATTTGCAATTTTTTTCTATTCCCGAAAGGTTGCAATGCCAAAGTGGAAGCCATCGTTCTCCTGATAATAAAAACAGAAACATACATACATTAAAAAAATATATATAGATAAAGATAAAGAGGGTCTATTAAACTTGGTAGTCATTTTGGCAGCCTGTGGCGTCCCCTTATGGTCCAGAGTGCCATTTATATGCATTAAGTAATTGATTGATTGATCAAAAAAAAAAAAAAAAAAAAAAAAAACAGCAGAACTGTATACATTTTTTAACGTCTTTGGCAGCCGATACCTGGCTTGTTTACGTAAACAAATACTCGTCTTAACATCCTTGGCACTTAAACAGTTAAACACGTATAACCCAAGGGGATTAATTCCTGTGTGACGATTATACAAAAGTAATAACGATCATCTCTCGGACGGTGGCGTAACGCCGGTGAGACCGGGGTCGTACCGTGAAGCCTCTGGCCCGGAGCAGCGGCGGCGGCAGCAGGAGGAGGAGGGGTCAGGAGAGGAGGAGCTTCTACGCCTCCGCCGGACAGCGATTGGCCCACGTGGAGCGCAGTGGGAGGAGCTCCCGGGCCCAGGAGGGTGTGCTGATTGGAGGAGGAGGAGGAGGAGGAGGACCTGCTGGGGAGGCTGAGCTGCTGCAGGACGGCGCTGGACGCGATGAGAGCCGCCACGCTGGTCAGGTAGACCACACCCAGCATGCAGCACACCTAGTGGACAGCAGCGGGTCATTACACCTGGTCATAATGTAGGAGAACTGTGGCCAGGGCTTGACACTAACACTTGCCTGCTTGCCCGGGGCAAGTAAAAAAAAATAAAAGGTGGGGCAAGTGAAGACTGCTACCTGGTTGCCCGATCAGGCAAGTGTGTGACTTAGTGCACTATAACACAACACAAGATACATTTGTCTTGAAGGCGGGTAAAAATGAAACTCTTGAGAGCGTAAAAATGAAACCAAATGGACCCGCAAGGGTCCATTTGGTTTCATTTTTACGCTCTCAAGAGTTACATCTGGTTAACCAACTTAGCTGGGGATCACCTGGAACCCACTCAGGGACCACTGGTGGTCCCCGGACCGCCTGTTGAAAACCCCTGGTTTAAAGCACCCAAGTAGGAAGTAAACTTAAATGCAAAATTTACAATATATTTTGGGGGGCAAGTGACCATGTCCTGAGGGCAAGTAGAGCCTGACTTGCACTTCCCCGATGGGCAAGTGCCTCGGAGACCTTAGTGTCAACCCCTGTGTATTGTATTGTACCTTGGTGAAGTGCTGGTAGACGGCCGTCAGAGCGTGCCTCCATGCGTTCTGCTCCAGCAGGACGCAGAGGTCAGTGTAGGTGAACCATCCTCTCCTCATACCCTGACGCTCCGCAAGGCTGTGGAACACAGAGAGAAAAAAAAAAACATACCAATGTCAACGCACAGCACAGCCCATGCAACGCAACCTCAACGCACCTCTATAGAGCGCATTTTGTCCTGACCCTCGATTCGAGTTTCTGACACCAGATTATACAGTAGTTCCTGACACCAGATAGCTGCAGCAACATTCTAACTAGGATCTACTTTTTTGACACTAGAATCTAGTTTCCGACGCTAGAATCGAGTTTTTGACACTAGATTCTAGTTTCTGACACTAGATTCTAATCCCTTTCGGGAATCCAATTTTGGACACTATGTACAGTATTCCTATATTTTTTCAGACACTAGATTCTATGGGTTATTCTGAAAAATTTGTGTTCCTGTGTCAGTGATGCTAAACATATTTCAAGCCAAGGACCACCAGAGTTATCCATATTTGGCTGCGGACCCTCCATCTGAAAACATTGTTGTTCTCGGGATCCCCCAGAAGCAAAAATTTGAGTAAAACATGTTTGCTTCCAAAATAATGTATTCAGAGATTTGCTGCACATTTGATATGAGCTTGTAGATCTGCTATTTCTCAACAAGAGCTACAACCAAAACGCGTTCAGTACACAAAGGAAAACACCTGAGACGGCAGTATTCTTACTACCTAATAGAATGGTAGTGAACGTCAGCCTGAGCTGAAACTATTTGGCCTGAGCTGAAACCATCTAGCGATGGGAAAGGTTATTCCAAAGTGTGTCTGTGAGGTGGAACAGTAGAGAGCACCAACCTGGTTTCTAAGCGACTCAGGAGGTTGAAGTAGTCACTGGGCTCCGTGTAGAGGCTCCACTCCTGAAACGCACGGCACTGTGGTTACATACGCAACCTAGACATTAACGACACTGTGGTTACATGTGTAACGTATGCATTAAGGACACCAAAACACATTATGCATCAATCTACCTTGATTCCTCATATGGACATGATCCATAATGTTCTTGTTTTTTGTCACAGATGCCCCATTTTCTGCATTTCACTATGAGGTCCCCCTACCTCCGTTGCAGTTTGCATAGGCTGTCTTTGTACTAATGCGGGTATTTCAGTAGCTCCAAAACTTATTTTTTTTCACCCATCACATCAAAGCAAGATAGTTGGACCACTATATGATTCTTAAAAAAAAAAAAAAAAAAAAAAAAAAAAAAACTGGCACTGGCAAAAGCCGGCACCCGTGGGACAGGAGTTTCAGCTGGAGTGATTGGAGAGGAGAGTGGCAGTCGCATTAGAATAAAGGCCATGCAAACTGCATTGGAGGGAGGGGGACCTCATGGGGTGAAATGTAGAAAAGGGGGCATCCCAGGGCTTGACACTAAGCACTAGCCCGCTTGCCCGGGGCAAGTAAAAAAAAAAAATGGTCGGGCAAGTGAAGACTGCTACCTGGTTGCCTGATCGGGCAAGTGTGCGACTTAGTCAGTCATTGCACGCTATCCACAATTCCAGGCTGGATTTGGGAAACAAAACAGGCAAATTAACATACACATCAAAATGACCTAATCTTCTACATTCTCTAGTTGTGTAGACCTGGGCTAATTAAGATGATGAATATTTTAACCCTTGAGAGTGTAAAAATGAAACCAAATGGACCCGCAAGGGTCCATTTGGTTTCATTTTTACGTTCTCAAGAGTTACATCTGCAAAATTTACAATGCACTTGCCCGATGGGCAAGTGCCTCCGAGACCTTAGTGTCAACCCCTGCATCTGTGACAAAAATCAAGGACATTATGGATCACGTCACAGGAATCAAGGTAGATTGATGGCCAATGCGTTATGGTCTGGAATTCTATTTTAGCCCATATCAAAAAAGGACAACAAGGGATTCTTAGGGTAAGGGATGGGTTGACTCACGATGGCGTTGAGGAAAGCGATCTCCAGGCCGTTGACAGTTTGCACGTCCAGTTTTCCCGCCGCGCCCCACTCGTCGTTGAACACCTCCTCGTCCTCCCCTTCGTCGTACAGGTACTTACTGGCAACCATCTGGAATGAACACACATTGACCCGTTTTGGGTGATGGGGACGCCTTGAGGTGTTCTAAGCTATTTAGTTGTGGAAGAAAATAGCAGATCTCATATAGCAGATCGCCATGAGCTTGAAGATGATCACCCTCTGCGAGGTAAATGATTACTTTTCTCCGCGTTAAAGCCTGTGAATTAATTTATTGCATTGTTTAATCCATCTTTCGATCTGAACGTGTCGTTCACCGATCGACGTTTTGTCGCATTTCATTAACTCACCCAGTGCCAGCCCTTTTTCATATTTTTTGAGGTAGCCAGTGCCTGCGATTTTCATCTAAAAGTCATATTTCATATTTCGGTCCATGTTTCCCGACGGACAAGTTAGTTGACGGACACACACTTCCGGTTCCGGGTTGGTCCGTCCCTTATTATGGTCCGTCAATGGAATATGCGGTCGCTGCTATTATCATGGGGATCGTATCAAACCAACGACGGTAAACGACGTAGAGTGACGTAGATCAACCTAAGAGGCATCGGTCATAACTATATTTCATAATGATAACGCGCGACTTAGATCTATTTCAATGGCAAATTAGGAGTTAAGGATAATAAATAATGAGGTTTGACACGACATTTGCAGAATCAGTTCTGCAAATGTCATGTCAAATGGTTTAACATGACTTAATAAACTCGAGTTGGATTGACCCTTCGTGTACTGAACGCGTTTTGGTGTTCTAACCATTATGTCTTACCTATTGAAAAATAGCAGATCTACAAGCTCATAGCGCGCCACCGAGTGGCGCGCTATGAGCTTGTATCTCTGCTATTTTTGAAAAATTCTGAAAACGGTGCAAATCTTTGAATATATGTTATTTCCGAAGCAAACATTTTTAACTCAAATCTTTGCTTCAGGATCTGGGGATCCCTAGACCATGTTTTCGGATGGGTGTCTGCAGCCAAATATACAGAATTCTGGCGGTCTTTGGCATGAAATATGTTGAGCATCACTGACACAGGAACATGGATTTTTCAGAAAATCTAGAATCTGTCAGAAACCAGCATCAGAAACAGAAACTAGTCAGAAACTAGAATCTAGTGTCAGAAACTACAATCAGGTGTCAAATATAATATATTCTTAGATTTTCACAATTTTATATATATATATATATATATATATATATATATATATATATATATATATATATATATATATATATATATATATATATATATATATATATATATATATATATATATATATATATATATATATATATATATATATATAATGCATTGGAATGAATTGGAAGGTTTTTGAGGTTTGAGTTGACAGTTTGTGATCTTGAGTTTAGTTTCTTGCAGCTAAAACTAAGAACTTCCACGTTTTTGTCCACAATTGGGAAAGAGAACTGGCAAAACTTTGGTCTAATTGTGTGGATGTGGACCCTTGAAAATTACTTAATTCAGATGTTTAAATATAACTTAACTCTTGAGAGCGGTAAAATGGACCCTTACGGGTCCCTTTGGTTTCATTTTAACGCTCTCAAGAGTTACAGAAGGGTCCAAGTGCTGGGGGAGAATGTCACGTGTTCTACCTGCACAGCCTGTGTGATCTACTGGTAGATCACCATCTACCTTTTGGGCAGCCCTGGGTTCGGGGCGGGGGCGGATTGGCCATCTGGAGAGTCTGGACTTTTCCCGGTGGCCTGCGCCACCTAGTGGCCTGGACGAAGTCCAGGGCAGGCCAGGTTGCCAGGCCCAGGCCAGGCAAACTAGTGTTTCTATCCTTCAAAAAAGAAAAGGTGTCCTACACCAACCAGGCCAGGCCAATTTTATTTATTTATTATTTGATTTATTAATATTATTGTATTTATTTAATTTGAGAAAAGTCCAGGGCAGGCCAGTCCCAGCCAGATTAAGAAGTACCTGTGCAGCGTTTCTATGCTTCGGGGATTCAGGGAACTATACATTACAATGGCATGTTTCCAAGGTGTTTGACTTCATTAATTCAGCCTTTTGTTATCAAATGGCTCAAAACCTGTTTAACTGGTCCTGGAGACTGGAGGTGTGGATGGTCCCTAAAACAACAGGATGGCTAATGGCCCATCACTATTTCCTGCAGCCTCTCCACTGTGGAGAGGCTGGGGGATAAAAGATTGCCCCAAAACAAACAAATAAATACATACACAATACAATACATTGAATATACTTGCATTGTGTATTGTATTCACGTTTCTGTTTCTTGCATTACTTATTAGAATGTAACAATGACACACACACACACACACACACACACACACACACACACACACACACACACACACACACACACACACACACACACACACACACACACACACACACACACACACACACACACACACACACACACACAAATAGCCCCCCCCGCCGTCTGAGGGGGGCCGGGCGGTTGTGGCCTGGCAAAGGCAAAGTCCAGATGGCCTGGCAAAGCCCAATCCGCCCCCTGGGTTCGGGGGTTTAGGGACGTACCATGGAGATCAGGAAGAGGTCGGAGGAGGAGATGTTCTGGAGGTATTCGGGGTTTCTGTGTCGGAGTCGCTCGATGTAGACCAGAGCTAGCATCATGGCGCATGGAGAGATGCACGCCTCTCTGCAAGACATAACATAAAAAGCATATATTAAAAAAAAAAAAAAACACACATATACAGTACCAGCCTTTTATTTAGCGTGAGAAGCAAAAGGTCGAGCGCCAGGCTTTAGCATGGGGGAGATCAACATAATGGAATGAATGCTGTCTGTGCAGCAAATATATAGTGTGTGTGGTGGCAGCAGGGTACAGGGTTTGATAAGTAGTAGTAGGGCCAGAGCTTAATTTCTGTGCCTTGTGTCCTGATCAGATTCTAGTTTCTGATGCTTTTCACAATTTTTTCAAAAATAGCAGAACTACAAGCTCATATGAGCTTGCAGATCTGCTATTTTTCAACAGCTTAAAAACACCAAAACGCGTTCAGTACACAAAGAGTTAAGTGGACAGTTATGGTGTTTTGGTGGAGTAAAACATTACACAATACCCATTTTGGCAGAGTAATATCTATAGTGGCTGAGTCAGTTGTCAAACAAACTGACCTTAGACCTACTGATGCACCCAGACTTGGGATGTACGCAGGCACAAATAGAATGTCCACAAGTTCAGCTTCTTTTTGTTGCATTTAATTCTCCATAGTGCATTTTACAAACAAACAACAATTCAGGACCTTCTTCTGGCTAGCCTGGTAAAAACCATTGTTCCACCCAGGTGCATAACCCCTCCTCCTTCCTCTAGCCTTGATATGATGTCACTGTCTCAGGCCTAGAGGGGTGTGCCCAATTGGAAGTCAATCAGAATAAATTAATTAATCAATCATTATATTTAGCAATTAACTTTAAACTGAATAGACAAAATAATAAACAAAAAACATAATAATAACGTACAAAGAAAACCGTTAAATGGCTTCTACACTCCGGCCCCTAATTGTGCATAATATAAACAATTACAAAATATTTAAAGAAGCCATTAAACAAAATAAACATTGGCATAGGTCTTCTGACGCCAGCTTTAAGTCTTTAGTCCGTTGCTTCCAGTAACAAACAAAGTTTGTTAATAGGCCTCTCCAGTTGGCTTGTCTTTGTCTGAAGGCGTACAGTCCGCACCAGGCCCTTGGTATCTGGTTTTGCCTCCAAAACTCTACCCAGTATCCATGAGCCTCTAGGAGCCGCAGCATCTGCGATGAGGACGATGTCTCCAGGAGTGAGGCATCTCTTTTCTTTTGTCCATTTTTGTCTCTTTTGCATCAAAGGCAGATATTCAGCGAGCCATCGCTTCCAGAAAAGGTCAGCAATATACTGAACCTGTTTCCATCTTTTCCTGGTATACAGATCTCCGCTGTCAAACAGTCCAGGGGGCAAAGCTGGCTTTCCCTTTAACAGAAGGATGTGGTTTGGTGTTAAAGCTTCCAGATCATTCGGCTCATCTGAAACGGTTGTAATGGGTCGACTGTTCAAAATTGCCTCCGCCTCGCAGAGGACAGTTTGCAGTCCTTCATCATCAAGTGTCTGCTGCTGTAGAACAGAATTGAGTACATTTCTCACCATGCGAATAAGGCGTTCCCACACGCCGCCCTGATGGGAAGCTGCAGGGGTATTGAAAAGCCAGGTCACTCCATCCTGCAGTAGCGCAGCTTGGATTTTGTCGTTATTCAAGGCAGTCAGGGACTTCTTTAGTTCTCTGTTAGCTCCAACAAAATTTGTAGCATTGTCAGATCGTATGGTTGACACTTGACCCCTTCTGCAGATGAATCTTCTTATGGCATTAATACATGAGCTTGTGTCCAGACTGTATGCCACTTCTAGATGCACAGCTCGGCTGGTGAAGCAAGTGAATATCACACCATATCTTTTCATCAGAGTTCTTCGATGGGGCCAAAATAGTCCACCCCCACATTGGTAAAGGGTGCTTTGTCAGGCAAAACTCTCTCCTTTGGCAAATCTGACATTTTTTGCTCACAAAGTTTTCCTCGTTGACGTTTGCATATGATGCATTCTGAAATGATTTTCCTTGTTGCAGAATTTGCATTGGTGATCCAATATTTCTTACGAAGCTGGCAGAGCATGTGATTTCGTCCTCCATGTCCCAGCTGCTGATGAATGTGGCGAAGAATGAGTGAAGAGACATGAAGATCTTTAGACAAGATAATGGGATGTTTCGTCTCCTCTGGCATAGATGATCGACACAAGCGGCCACCAACTCTCAGAATTCCATCCTCCAATACTGGATCAAGTTTGTACAATTGACTGTTTCTGTTGACACTTGTGGCTCCAGCTGACAAAATGTCAATCTCCTCCTTAAATCTTTGCCCTTGTACAAAACACATGATGGCCTTTTCTGCTTCAGCATGGTCTTCAGGATGTAAACTGTGCACTTTGATGGTAGTTTTGAAATTGTTCATCCTTTTTGTTATTTCTGTCTTTTGCTTTTCTGGGTCCATTTCATTGCCACAGACTGCAGCATGGATTTCCTTTCTTGTCTGTCGCAGCAACATAAGACACTGCTTAATTTTCAGAAACCAGGCTACAGCAGTTTTTAGTTTTGACCAAGATGAAAAATAGTTCATTAAACAATCAGTAGGGTTCTTTGTATTTGTAGAAATGAAACTGACTCTCAGATCCCTTTTCACCTCTGGGTCTTCAGCAGCAATATCATGCAGTTCCACATCAGACAAAGGCCATTCTCCCTCTGGCCTAGAGAGAAAGCCTGGTCCGTTGATCCACCTTTTGTTTTCCAAAAAATCCGTGGCATTCAGTCCACGTGAAACATCATCGGCGGGGTTATCCTTTGAGCCAATGTGCTTCCACTGTTCAACACTGGTGGCGTCTCTGATGACCGCTGTTCTATTTGCCACAAAGGTATGGAATCTCTTGGTTTCATTGCAAATGTACTTAAGTACTGTTGTACTGTCTGTCCAAAAGACAGATTTTTCCAACTCCAATTGCAGCTCCTTTCGCAGCATCCCATCAATCCTAACTGCTAGAACAGCAGCGGTGAGCTCCATTCTAACAATTGTGGTTTGTTTTAAAGGTGCGACTCGGGCTTTACCCAGGAGGAATGCAACATGCACCTTTTTATTATCATCCTCCATCCTCAGGTAAGACACAGTACCGTAGCCATCTTGACTGGCATCGGAGAAATGATGCAACTGTGCCTCAGTGGGTTTGCCAAAGTCTTTGGGCTTAAAACACCGGTTCACTTTTATTTCTGACACCCTTTCAAGGCCATTGAGCCATTCTGCCCACTGACGAGAAAGGAACTGAGGAATGTTTTCATCCCATGTGCACTGTCTTTTGCAGAGTTCCTGGAGAATCATCTTGGCTGTCAAGGTGTATGGTGAAAGAAAACCCAAGGGATCATAGAGTGAACTGACCACTGACAAAATGCCCCTTCTTGTCTGTGGCTGTTCTTTCATGATGGTCTTAAACTTGAATTTGTCAGTCTCGACACACCACTGTAGTCCGAGTGCTCTCTCCAATGGGAGACTGTCTGTGTCCAGATCTAGCACTTTGACCTCTTTTGCTCTGCTCTCTCGTGGGATTGATGATAAAACTGAGCGACTGTTGCTTATCCACTTAGAGAGACTAAAGCCTCCTTTGCGACACAGAGCAGTAAGATCCTTGACCATCAGTGTTGCCAACTCCTCTGATGGCATAGCTTTGAGAGCATCATCGACATAAAAATTATGTTTTACAGTATTAACTACTTCTGCAGAGAAAAAAGCCTGGTTGTCATCTGCAGTCCTTCTCAGAGCATAATTTGCACAGCTTGGGGATGACACTGCTCCAAACAGATGTACCTTCATCCGATATTCCACCAGAGGGCGTGTGGTGTCACCCTGTGGCCACCACAGGAAGCGCAGAAAGTCAATGTCCTTTTTTGTGACTTGGACCTGGTGGAACATAGCCTGTATGTCAGCCATCAGTGCAATGGGTTCCTGTCGAAATCTAATAAGGACTCCTATGAGGGAGTTTGTGAGATCCGGCCCTTGTAGAAGTTGGCAGTTGAGAGATGTTCCCTTGTACACAGCTCCACAGTCAAACACAACTCTTAATTTTCCTTTCCTGGGATGATAAACTCCATGATGTGGAATATACCACACTTTCCCATCATTTCCTTTTAATTGATCCTCTGGCACAATCTCTGCATAGCCCTGATCAATCACCTCATTCAGAAAGGAAGTGTATTCCTCATGAAATGTCTCATTTCTTTCAAATTTTCTTTTCAGGCTCACAGTACGCTGCTCTGCTATGCAGCGGTTGTTAGGCAAGATGGGATTTTCTTTCTTGAAAGGTAAGTCAAAGGTGTAATGGCCATTTTTCAATACAGCGGAGTTGTGCATAATGTTCATGAATTTAACATCCTCTCTTGACATTTCAACTTGTTCTTCAGAAGTCCTTTCACTGAAGTCATGATTATACTGTTGGATGATTAAGTTCTCTAGGTGTTCAATAGAGATTCGATTTGTGTAAATAGAGCAGCCTCTCTTGCTCATGCCGTCACTCAAATTTCCACCTCGAAGTGGGCCATTCAAAACCCAGCCTACTTTGGTCCTCACTGCATAGGGACCATCATCCTGGCTGTTAATAACATCCCACGGTTCTATGACTTTAGGAGCGTTAGTTCCAATAAGAAGATCGATGCCAGAGTCAATTTTACATATTTTGATGTTACTCAAATATGGCCATCTATCAACATCCTCCTGCCTGGGAATGTTGCTCTCATTCACTGGCATGCTGTTGTGGGTAAAGACCTCAGGCAGATTTACAAAATCATCAGTATCCAGTGCAGAGACTTCAAGCCCATAAACTATATGGGTAGAAATAGTCTTTGACTGCCCCATAGTTCTCAGCATAATGCTGGTCTTTTGTTTTTGTACATTCAATCTGTGGGCAAGTCTGTCTGTACAGAAAGTACCTGAACTGCCAGGATCCAGAAAGGCATAGGTTTGTATGATTGCGTTACATTTTTTAGATTTTATCTGTACTGGCACAATTGAAAAAGTACAGTCCTCCTCACAACCAGCCCCAATATGACCACATAATTTTGGTGCCGTAGTTTCATCACCAAGTGCTGATTCTGCCCCTTCAGATGGCTCGGTTTGTTCAGGATGTTGTTTTTTGTCCTCTTTGTCAATGTGGAGAATTTCGGGGTGTCGTTGGCTACACACATTACAAGTCAGTTTATTGCCACACATTTTGCTAATATGGCCCTCCTTTTTTAGGCAGCCAAAACATATCCCATTGTCCTTAATAAAGTTGATCTTTTCCTTGTGTGATTTTCCTTTGAACTGGTAGCACTTTTCCAGTGAGTGATTGCTCCTTTTGCAATACAAACAGCTTTGGGGTGTGAGTGTGTTTACTGTTTCCTCCACCACAGCAACATTGGTTGCAAAACTGCTGCCTTTATGGCTCTTCAGACCCTTAGAGGAAGCGAGTGGGGTGTCTTGTATATTGCCAAACAATGGATCCGTGGCTATTCTGACTTGCCTTTCGATAAACTCCACAAGATCATTAAACATGGCCCTATGACCCCGTCGTTCTTGCATGTCACAAGCAGTGCTCCTCCATTTTTCTCGCATTTTATAAGGCAGCTTTAAAACAATGCTCCTCATATTGCACGGTATGTCCAATTCACTCATATGTGTGATTTGCTCCGTTGCATTGCAACATCCACGTAAAAAGAGGGAAAATGCTTGTAGTGCATTAATATCATTACTGTTGATGGGTGCCCAACTGAGAGCCTTGTCCATATATGCACATGTGACCTTTTGTTCGTTTCCAAAATGCTCTTTCAAGAGGTTTTTTGCTCTCAAATACCCCTGCTGAGGAGGCAGATGCTGACAACTGTGCACTATCTCCTTTGGTTGTCCCCTGGTGTATTGCTCAAGGAAGTGCAAACAGTCACCAAAATTATTAGTTTTCATTTCAACCCCATTTTCAAAAGCACGCATAAAGGCATAATATTGTAGAGGGTCCCCATCAAATACAGGAATAGTTCTCACTGGAAGAGCAGATGCAAGATTCTGTTGGGCCAATAAAGATGTTATTTCATTCTGTCTTTTCATTATGTTTACAATATCATTCTGACCGTGGTCATATAGCACTGTGGCTTGAGAAACACGACCATTTGATTGACCGACTGGGAGAGATTCTGTTGGGTGTCTTTGTGCTGATGTGGTAGAAATCCTGGACATTTCAGTTTCATTGGTTGGAATTATTTGAGCTTGAGAAAAAACAGTTTGTGCATTTGTGACTTGTAAATTTGGACTTTCCTTTTGACGGACAACCTGTGGGATTGTTATAGGGTTAGATACAGTCACAGTCATGTTATTGATCACTTCAGCGGGAGTGTACACAGTTGCATTAGGATTGAGCATGGATTGCTTTGTGGTTTGATCATATTTCTCATAATAAGAGTGCATTCCATTGGATACTTTTGAGCCGGCCCTTGATGCATTTTCCTCCAAAACACTGATTTTTGCATTAAATGCAGCCAACTCCGTGTCCAGAGTTAATTGTTCCCTTTGTCTCCTTATTTTTTCATTTTGTCTCCTCAGATCCTCCTCCTTTTTCCTTACAATTTCCTCCTGTGCCTGCAGCTCATGTTGCTTCTTTAAGGCAGCAGCCCGCTCCAGAAGGGCTGCCTTTTCAGCTTGTGCTTTTATGAGTGCAGATGATGTAGTCGAGGTGCGTGAGGTTGTGGACTTACGGGACTTAGCCCGGCTTGCAATGTTGGAGACGCTATCATTAGGGCCAATGTCATCTGCCTCATGCAGGCTGTCAGGAGTTTGTGATGCTTGACCTGCCCCACACAACCATTTTTTCACATCCTCTGTAAAATCATTGTACCATTTCCTTTTTCGTTCAAACCATTCTCCTTGTTCCTTAACCTCCTCCTCCGTCAGAGGAATTTTCAAAAATGCATCATATTCATTACTCAATTCATCAAAGCAAGTTTTCAGCTTGTTCAGCTCAGTTTGTACTGGAGTGACATTTTCATTGGAATTCATGAGCACATTTATTTTGTCGATACACTGGCCAGTGTTTTTACTCTTTGTCTTTAAAGCTCTGAGACAGTTTTCCTTGTGCAAAGCCATGCCCTTTTCTGTTAACCTTGGGTTCCTCTTTTCCAGTAATTGTGCACCACTGCTCACAGACATATTTGCAACTTTCCTCTTAGCACATTAAAGTGCAGTATAGAATGAACCTTTAAGGGAGCGCAGTCACACTTTTACCAGTTCACAGTATTGTCCGGTTCAGGTGCAAAAGTAGCAAAGCAAAATGCCCATATTAAATGAAGGCAGTGAAAATCAAAGGGCATACGTGTCACTAATAAAAGTCCAGCAGTGACAAAACATCAATAATAAGAATAATGGACAGTAATGCAAAAAGCTTGTCACTAATAAAAGTCCGGCAGTGACAAAACATCAACAATAAAACAATGGACGAGCAATGCAGCAATTTTCAGCAACGTGTCACCAATAAAAGGCAGCAGTGAGTGACATACAAAAAATAAAATGACTCCTTTAGTCATTTGCTGTTTTCCTGTACAGCCTTAAATTCGGTGCTCATTACATACCACTGACAGGCTTTCACGGCTAATGCTGCACATCCACTTGTTATTCATTTGAGCTTGTTGAGTTTGTTGTTACTGAACTCCTTCCAGACTCCAATACTTGATCCTTAGGCCTTTTTCAAATGAATCTCCTTGTGAGTCACCAGGACCTGGTTCGAATCCTTTTGTCCAAGATCCAAAATGGAGATGGTTTTTACTTGTATAGTGGCTGAGTCAGTTGTCAAACAAACTGACCTTAGACCTACTGATGCACCCAGACTTGGGATGTACGCAGGCACAAATAGAATGTCCACAAGTTCAGCTTCTTTTTGTTGCATTTAATTCTCCATAGTGCATTTTACAAACAAACAACAATTCAGGACCTTCTTCTGGCTAGCCTGGTAAAAACCATTGTTCCACCCAGGTGCATAACCCCTCCTCCTTCCTCTAGCCTTGATATGATGTCACTGTCTCAGGCCTAGAGGGGTGTGCCCAATTGGAAGTCAATCAGAATAAATTAATTAATCAATCATTATATTTAGCAATTAACTTTAAACTGAATAGACAAAATAATAAACAAAAAACATAATAATAACGTACAAAGAAAACCGTTAAATGGCTTCTACAATATCGTTACACTAGTGCTGGAAAGGCTTCTCAACAGGCATTCTTTATGTGTAGCGTCCGCATGTGGCCGCATACAGTACAAACACACCTCGTAGATCATACCTGGGCATTATGTGGCCCGGGGGCCAAATGCGGCCCTTTGGCTGACTCTGACCGGCCCGGGGACCACCAGTGGTCCTTGAGAGAGTTCCAAGTTAAATATGGAAAGTTGGTTAACCAGATGTAACTCTTTGAGAGCGTATAAATGAAACCAAATGGACCCTTGCGGGTCCATTTGGTTTCATTTTTACACTCTCAAGAGTTAAAATATTCATCATCCGAATTAGCCCAAAGTCTACACATTCAATCAGAGAATGTAAGAGAATGGTCATTTTTGTTATCCTGTTTTGTTTCCCAAATCCAGCCTGGAATTGTGGACAAAAACAAAAGAAATCTTGAAGAAAGTTTTGGGATCTGTGGGGCTAAAATGTCATCACGGTGGTCCGTGGCTCAAATACTGAATAAATAGTGGGCCCTGGTGTCAAAATGGTTGGTCATACTCTTACCTTTATCTTGAAATTAAATGAATATCACGCAGACTTTAGTTCAGCCTTTAGTCTTGGCTTCTCCACAATATTTTATGTATCTCGTTTGGCCCCTTGGGAAAAATAATTGCCCACCCTGTCGTAGACGCTACTAGGGTTTGACACTAAGGTCTCCGAGGCACTTGCCCATCGGGCAAGTGCAAGTCAGGTTCGACTTGCCCTCAGGTCATGGTCACTTGCCCCCCAAAAATATATTGTAAATTTTGCATTTAAGTTTACTTCCTACTTGGGTGCTTTAAACCAGGGGTTTTCAACAGGTGGTCCGGGGACCACCAGTGGTCCCTGAGAGGGTTCCAGGTGGTCCCCAGCTAAGTTGGTTAACCAGATGTAACTCTTGAGAACGTAAAAATGAAACCAAATGGACCCTTGCGGGTCCATTTGGTTTCATTTTTACACTCTCAAGAGTTAAAATTCATCATATTAATTAGCCCATAGTGGTCACAGACCCAGTGGTCCCTGACCCCAGCAAAATGATAGTTTGGAACCAAATGAACCCGGGAGAGAGATGGGTAGAGATAGCTAGAAAGCAGGGAAAGACACAGAGGCAGAGTGCAATGACTGCCTTCAAGACAAATTCATCTTGTGTTGTGTTATAGTGCACTAAGTTGCACACTTGCCCGATCGGGCAACCAGGTAGCAGTCTTCACTTGCCCCACCATTTTTTTACTTGCCCCGGGCAAGCGGGCAAGTGTTAGTGTCAAGCCCTGTCGTAGACGCTACACATCCACTAACCTGGCGACGTGCGCGGCATACTTCTTCTGTAGCTTGCGGATGGGGCTGGGGGCAGATTTGTGGAGGAACTCCACGGCGATATCTGGAAGAGATGTATGGATAGAGGATTTGTGGATATACAGGTTAGGGACACAGATATAAGGAATTCCATGTCTAGCAGGAAACCGGAACTTTAAGCCCTGTATATACAGTATGTGGAAGAGATATATGGATAGAAATTTTCGGTATATATGGCTACAGAAAGACGTAAACAACTCCACGGCTAGCAGGAAAACAGACGCGAATCATGAGACACTCTTGAGACCCGAGCGCAGATTCTACACCGTTCTAAAAATCAGGAGTGGGTGCAATGCGACACATTTGCAGATCTGCTATTTGCGCTATATATTTGAAATTAAAATGATGCCCTTTCAAATGCATTTAGTTATCTCATTAAGCTAAGTATATAGCTCTAAAGCATTGGTAAGTGATTTGATGGTGTAGTGCCAGTCTGGTGCGCTAGGGGCGCCCAAGAGTAGCTACACTACGTGAACCTGCTGCTCGATCCTGATTGGAGGAGAATTCACCCTCCACCTGGGGAACTTTTATTAGCTCCTCTGCTAACATGGGGGAGGGGGAAACTCCATATATGGTCTGCACACCTTATAATAGAGCATTTTAACTGTTTTTTGGGGGGGTGATATCTGACAAAAGTGAAATCACTTACCCTATCTTTAAGCTATATAGTAAGTACGCCCTGCCGGGCCATGATATTACGAACCCCATAGGGGCTATTGACATGTCGCTAGTATGTGGCAGAGGCTGACCACCCCTCGATCTGCTGGGTGCCAAGCAAGGTTGGGTTCCATTTTTAGTCTTTTGGTGTGACCGGCCTGGCTGAGTCTTAAGACTCAGGGTGGACACTCTAAACCACAGCTGTTACAAGGAACTGTACGGTAACTGTACTTGTGGTATTTTTTTTTTTTTAACTTTCATTGAAAAATAGCCTGCTATTTTTTGGGGAGAATGTGAGAGTGCAACGCAAATCTTTCAGTATGTTCTTTCGGAGCGAATGTTTATTCAAAAATCTACAGTGTCGGGACGAAATGGATTGACCGTTTCGTCCTGCACGTCGTGGACCATCGGTTGCCCATGTATGTTTCTAATCTGTGTTGACGCACATTGCCCCCAAGCGATGCAACGCATGCGAGTCAATGGAGCATATACATACCCGTTGTGTACTGTTGACACAACACTCAATATATCAAAGCATTCTTTTTGAAATGCTGCCATTGCATTTTTTCCCCCGCACATTTGCCACTATTGGATTTGTATGCATTTCATTGCATTTTTTGGAAAGTTTTGTTGGAATATATCATACAGTATATACTAATACGTACCACATGTCAAAATAACCGTTAGAATGTTTCCTCGTAGGGAAAAATACAGCCAACAGGTTGATAACAAATGGAAAGTGGAAAACAAAATGAAACTCATTCTCAACATCGTTTACATCAGCTGCAAATACGTTTTTTCTTGTATAGGCGTCAGTGGCTCAGGGGTAGTAGAGTCACCGGATGGTAACCACAACAAGGTTGCCGGTTTAAACCCCGCCCCAGAGTTAGCGCCAAATGAACCTCTAATGCACTGGCTGTGCCTTGCATGGCATGCCTTTCTGTACCGAACGCGTTTTGGTGTTTTAGCTGTTGAAAAATAGCAGATCTACAAGCTCATATCGCGCCACTCGGTGGCGCGATATGAGCTTGTAGTTCTGCTATTTTTGAAAATAATGTGAAAATGTGCTGCAAATCTCTGAATACATTATTTTGGAAACATTTTAACTCAATGTTTTGCTTCTGGGGGAACCCTAGAACAACATGGTTTCAGATGGGGGGGGTCTGCAGCCAAATATGGATAATTCTGGTGGTCCTTGGCTCGAAATATATTAGCAACCCTGACACAGGAACACAGATTTTTCAGAAAAAAATAGATCCTAGTGTCAAAAACTATAGAATCTAGTGTCAAAAACTTGATTCTAGCGTCAGAAACTAGATTCTAGTGCCCAAAAGTAGATCCCAGCATCAGAAACTATAATTTAGTGTCAATAACTAGAATCTAGTGTGTGAAACTACTGTAGAATCTAGGGTCAAAAGCTAGAATGTTGCTGCAGCTATAATCTGGTGTCAGGAACTACTGTATAATCTGGTGTCAGAAACTCGACTCGAGGGTCAGGACACAATGTATTTAACTATCTCTGCTATTTTTGAAAAATCGTGAAAACGTGGTGAAATCTTTGAATGTTATGTTATTCAGAAACTAGACAGGACACAATGGGTTGAAGTAGCATAGCACCTCTATATCTACCAGGCTCTAGGTCAGGGGTCAGCAACCTGCGGCTCAGGAGCCGCATGCGGCTCCAGAACACAGCCCTAGTGGCTCAGTGGCTGTAGCATTATTACATACACACACTGGGGTGATGCACACCAAAATAATATTAACATTTCAGTCACCCAAAATGCGTTGCGCTGTCTGACCGTTGCCAGTTAAAGTAGCACTTGGCCATGTCAAAAAAGCCCAGCAGTTATCAGAGGTGGAGCTTTCAATCTGAACCACCCATTTTCAACAGTTTACTCAGTTTACTATGTCATTAATATACCTTAGAGATGTTGTGTGGACTAGAAATGGAGTTCTGTAAAACTCCTTTATTTATTTATTTTTTTTTAGAAACTCCATTTCTGAAGAAAGGTTGTGTTTCACCATGTTAATGATTTTTCTTTGAGGACCTTTTTTTCTGAGAGTGTGCAAATGGAACCAAATGGACCCGCCAGGGTCCATTTGGTTCACATTTGCACACTCTCAGGAAAAAAAAAAAAAAAAAAAAAAAAAAAAAAAATGCGGCTCCAGACGGGCTTTTGAATTTAATTTTGGGTCGAAAATGGCTCTTTCAACATCTTGGGTTGCCGACCCCTGCTCTAGCTGCAAGGGTCACTGATATTTCACCCTTTGAGGAGCTGACCTGTGACGGGTCCGGAGAGGACATCCAGGGAGACGTCAGAGTCCAGGCCGTAGTACAGTCTCTTCCTCACGCGCTCTGACAGCTTCTGGTGTCCAGGGATGAACTGGAGATACATGGATAACACCGTTATTATTATTATTATTATTATTATAGTCTTTTCTTAACGCTGTATTCTGAGTTCAGACCTGAATCTATATAGCGAGGGAGGCTACGTATGCAGTAAGCTAGTGGTTTTCAACACAGTGGTCCGGGGACCACCGGTGGAAGCGTTTCAGGTGGTTCCCTTAACCCATTTAGGCCTGACCTAAGGTTTTTGAAAAACTTTAAATACCTATTGGCCTGAATATAAGACTATGTTTTTTTTTCCAATGGAAATATCCCAAAAAATGGATTCGTCTTATATTCAGGGGCTATACTATTTGACATTAGATGTTATTTTTTTCTGTAAATGGGTCTTGAAAAATGAGGGTCGTCTTATAAACGAGTCGTCTTATATTCGGGACAATACGGCATTTATATATCAGTATAAAAACAAATATTAAACGAATATTTGAATACTGTACAGGATCCAAAAATGGATTCCCGTCCTTAATGGGTGTAATGATGGAAAGTCGGTTAACCAGATGTAACTCTTTGAGAGCGTAAACATGAAACCAAATGGACCCTTGCCCGGGTCCATTTGGTTTCATGTTTACACTGCCAAGAGTTAAAATATTCATCATCATCATCATCATCATCATCATGTGCATTAGCCCAAGTCTATACAGCTAGATAATGTATAACATGAATGGTCATTTTGATATCTGTATGTTTGCCCGTTTTGTTTCTGAAATCCAGTCGGGCATTGTGGACAAAAGCAAAAGAAATCTTTAGTTTTTCGGGTCAGAGGATCATTCAAGCTTTCCGTAGAGCTGCAATGTTTGAGACTTGAAAGTTGTTCAATGCAATCAGATCAGAACCAGTGAACTAACTAAACCAGGGTTTTTTCAACAGGTGGTCCGGGGACCACCAGTGGTGCCTGGGAGGATTCCAGGTGGTCCCCAGGCTACATGATGGAAAGTTGGTTAACCAGATGTAACTCTTTGAGAGCGTAAACATGAAACCAAATGGACCCTTGCGGGTCCATTTGTGTTTCATGTTTACACTCTCAAGAGTTTAAAAATATTCATCATGTGAATTAGCCCCAAGTCTACACAACTAGAGAATGTAGAAGATTAATGGTCATTTAATGATCTGTATGTTTTGTTTTCTCCAAAATCCAGCCTGGAATTGTGGACAAAGACAAAAAGAAATCTTTAGTTTTTGAGGTCTGTGGGGATAATAAAATGTCATCAAATGGTGGTCCGTGGCTCAAATTGTGAATAAATAGTGGGCCCTGGTAAGAGAAAAGGCTGAAAACCCCGGAATTAAACCATCCACCCACCCAACCACCAACTTTACTGCTTCCTTATAAGGTGAAGGTACAAATGGTACAAACAGCTGAACGGTGCAGATTCTGAACAATATTATAGCCATAGATGGAAACTAACACAGTTATAGATTAGTGTCAATATAACAACAATATAACAATCATTTAAAATCTGTCAAACCTTATAATAATGTGCCTGTAATAACTGTAAAGTTTAAGTCACAGGCAAATAATAACAAGACTCGAACAAACTATGGAGATTATGTAACTGTCACCCATGTCAGCCTACTTTAGGGATTCCATTTCTTCATCCCTTAAAACAAACCAAAAAACATACCTAAAACATCACAAATCACAAAACTACCCAAATGCCCAGATTATTGTAACTAACAGCATTAAAATGAAACGCTTGTCTCCTTTAAAGAGTGTAAACAACAACAATAATGTCAGCTAACGCATGCTAACGTCAAAGAGCCACGATAGTGTCGGAGTTGCGACATTGAGGGGTCAGAAAAAACGAGCGTTCGAGCTGCTGCTTATGGTCCAGGACCTGTCACTATTTTATTGTTGTCCCCATTCTCAATACAAGTCTACGTAGGAGAGCCGCCATTGGACTGACCCCATGAAGCGAACGGAGTTTGCTCTAAACGGGCCTGGTTGCCTTGGTGTAGAGGCAGAGTTACGCCAACTCCGTTCACTTCATGGGGCCAGACCAATGGATGCTCTGACCTGAAGTAGGCAGAAATGGACTCAAGCAACCAGCCCAGCTTTAATGAGCTTAAAAATCCCCTTAATTTAGAGTGGTACACCTATAAACATTACAGAGAGTTTGGTTGTTACTGTACAATACTTTAAAACAGTCGACACGTTGCACACGTGCCCTGAAATAGCTCTTATTTGCGGCGCACCTCGTTGAAAACAAAGCGTCCCCAAATCCAGTTTGTCCCTGTTCTGGTTGCATGAACAGCAGCTCCACCAGCGCTCAGTCTCTGACCCCTCAATGTCGCCAGTCCGACACTAACTGACTGACATGCCCAAGCCCCTCAGCCGTTTAGCCATGGTGCAAATCGTAGGCGCATCCCGGAAGGTTCATTAATATTCATGAGGTGCTGCTCGGAGAGCGCCCAATCACGTTCGCGGAATCGTACGACCCAATCGAATGCTTTGTTGTGTGGTCATTATAACAGCATTATACAGATGTAAATAGCACAGATGTAACTTTAGCATTATACAGATGTAAGTTTCACACGACTTGATAAAAGGCTCAGACATTTACCCGATTTGTGTCGTGACTTGATAAAAGACTTAAAGATTTAGCCGATGTGTTAATATAAAAATGTTAGCACCAAATTAAACTCCACCCTATTCTCTTATGTTCCTGGGGTCTCTGACGCCCTCTTGTGATGTAGTAGTGTTTAGTGCCGGTGTCTGAAATGCTGCAAATTTTGTCTAGCCTTTTCACAGAAATGTGTGAGCACGCAATTATCAGGGACAACCTGTCCGATTATCCATTGTTGAAGGTCAGCTATTTTGTTGTAAAATCCTACATACACTATCCCTTAATAAATAACTATACAATATGCAACTATACACAATATAGAATTATTAAATAATTAAGTGTACAATGAGCTATTTCAATTTGATTTAATGCTGTTAATTGCTGCAATTTGTATTTTGCCAGAACCTTATGCCAGAGGACTTCGAATGTCATGTGTGCTCTTTTGAATTGCTGGGCGTGGGGGACAATTTCAAGGCTCACCTGAAGCTAAAACTTGATACTATTGAATGTTGTATGAATGAATGAATGAATGAATGAAATGAAATTTTTTGAATGAATGAATGAAATTTTTATTAACAGAGATGAGAGTTACAGTACAAGTCAAGTACACACTGCTACAAAACTGATAACAGCTTGGAGAATTACAGTATATTTTCAAGTACAACTACATCAAATCTGAAAAACTGATTGGACACACTAGTTAAGCATACACTTGTTTACAATAGTGGCCAACTTGTTCATTTCATTGAGGCATTCAAATACCGTACAAACAAAACAACTACTTCAGTAAAATCAGAAGCAGCAAATCATGGAGGCAAAATCATAGTGGGGGTAAAAAAAGGGAAAAGAGAAATGTACAATGAGGAGAGGCGGGGTGGGTGGGGGGATTTTATATACATTTTAGTTTTACAGAGGCCAGTTTAGAATTGCAGCCATCTGTAGGTGCCCTTTGAGAGCGGTTTTGAAGGAGTCAAGGGATTCACATGCCTTTATGACTGTTGGTAGGGCATTCCACATTTTGGTGGCATATGAGCGGAAGGAATTAAGTCCCTTGTTTGTGCCAAATCTGGGTTGGACATGGTTAGTAGCACTCCCTCTGGTGTTGTGGGAGTGTACCTCATTGACATTAAGGAAGTATTTGGATAGGTACAAGGGTATTTTGGTAGAGTATCGTATCTTGTGGACCAAGCCCATTGCGAGATGTTGTACTCTGTCATCAACCCTAAGCCAACCCAAACTGTCGAAGTGGGCAGGGGTGAGGTGGGTTCGGGGTGTGAGGCCAAGTAACAGTCTGACAAGTTTGTTTTGGGAGGTCTGTAGCTTTGTTTTTAAGGTTTTTGAGGTGCTGTGGTACCAAGAGGTGCAGGCATAGTCAAAGTAACCTTGTACCAGGGCTCCAGTTATGGTCTTCAGAGTGTCTTTGTTGACCAGTGAGGAGATCCTGTATAGGAATCTAGTTCTTTGGTTGACCTTTTTGATTACGTTGGTGGCCATTTTATCACCGGAAAGATTTGCCTCCAGGATGGAACCCAGGTAGGTAATACTTATATGCATATTTGTGATCTATGCATATTGTGAAGATGCGCATCAGCACCACTAGTTTAATGTAAAGGTGGGGAGGCAGAAACTAAACAGAAGTCTTTTCAACTTATATTAATGTAATGCTATTGTATACTATTGAATGTTGTAATAAAAGCTTATATGCATATTGTGATCTATGCATATTGTGAAGATGCTTGTTTTGTGTCTGTTGAAATGGTAAATGTCTGAGCCTTTTATCAAGTCGTGTGAAACTTACATCTGTATAATGCTAAACTTACATCTGTGCTATTTACATCTGTATAATGACCACAAACGCGCCATGGCCGCCATTAAACACCACAACAAAGCATTCAATTGGGTCGTACGATTCCGCGAACGTGATTGGGCGCTCTCCGAGCAGCACCTCATGAATATTAATGAACCTTCCGGGATGCGCCTACGATTTGCACCATAGCCAGCCGTTTAGCCCCGTTCTAAAGAAGCAAAAAAAACAAAGCTAAAACTGACCGTAAACTCCTGGAAGTCTGACAGCTGGAACCTCTTCTCGTTGAACAACGCGTCGAAGTCCATTTTCGTCAACTATTATGTTGCGTTCTATTTGTTTTTTATTATTATTATTAAAACAAACTGGCGGGCTAGGCTATAAAAGACTAGCCGCTCGCGACTACTAGCGCGAGCTGAATACTGAATCCCATCGCTCGGATGGTACCATACGCCAATCCCATCGCCAGGGAGGGACGGTCTGTTCCGTGATTGGGTGGCTGATGGTCGCTAGGGAGACGAGACCAGAGCCATCTAGTAGAAGAGGTGCGACATTGAGGGGTCAGAAAGCAGCCTGGTCACGTGGCTCATGTACTCGCACGAGCCCATAGGCTTTAATGCATTCAGTAACTTCCGGCTGTCACTATTCATTGTCACTATCCAATAGAGGTCTATGTAGATGAGCCGCCATTAGAATGGCCCCACGAAGTGAACGGAGTTGACGTAACTCTGTCTATTTTCACGGCTCTGGGCATTTTGAAGCTTCATATGATGGACACCTCCAAGATGCATAACGCGCAGACCCACTTCCTCACTTTCCCAATGACTTTCCCCCACTAACGTATGGTGTGCTGCTTCTGCTTCTTTTTTTTTTTTTTTTTTTTTTTTTTTTTTTTTTTTTACAGAAGTAACTATTTTTGCACACAGTCCAAGTATCTTGGTTTAGTAAAGTACTAATTTAAGCCTACTTAAAGGGCTATCCCATTTTTGGTCATTTTATGGTCTACTCAGTCCCATATGAACGCACCAGACAGTTTATAAGTTACTCCGTTCACTGAAACCCATTATAACTTAAAACTCAATTTTAACCATGACAGACTATTTAAAAACAACCCATCTTTTTTTTTTTCTGGTGACTGATATTGTCCTCCTAATACGTGGGAGGGTCGTGGAATTTCATTTACAGTTTTCATTTATTTTTAAAAAAATATTGCTTTATTCATTGGGAAATGTTACATCCTCTAATTTAATATTAAAATATTTAATATGATACATCCGTTATGCAGCTAGTGGTGGACCATCTGCGGTGGTCTACTTGTGCTCTATTTTTGGTGTACAGAACAGAAAATAAACTCAAAACAAAAAGCTTTTCATCTTGAATAGAATACAGAATGGTATAATTACAAGAAGCTGAAGGTCTCTGTCGCCCTCTAGTGGACAAAACCAACAACAGGCGTTACAACCAGTTTGGTATTCGCCTGACATTACTTGAATTTTGGAGATTTGAACTAAAGTTACACTTCAAAATGAATCTTTAAGATCTGTAAAATGAATAGATAACTCAGTGACAAGACTTACCCTAAATAGGGACAATAATTAACACATAGCTAGGCCCATATTAATTATTTTCTTTAGGTTTTCCTTATGGTTTGTAGATTGCAATTTAGACTGCAATTTGTTTTGTTTTCATCTTTTTTTTGTTTGTTTTATTTATATTTTATCATGAACACCAGACTCTGCACAACAGTCTATTAAAAAAAGAAAATACAGAAACATTTTATTGTTTAAAGCTATGGACACAGGAGCAAAGAATATTCACCATTTCAGCAGCGCAGAATAGTACCTGTGGAAATAGTGTTTAGTCTTGTTTTCTTGTTTTAAGGAACTTTGATGAATCCGATTACAGGGGCGGATATAACATTTACCAATGGGGGGGGGGGGGGGGGGGGGCAGGAGAAAATGGTATGGGGGCGGCTTGCTTTGCGCCACGGGCGATGAAGCCCGTGCCGCACCCATACCATTTTCGGTTACAGGACTTTTATTTTTCCATTACACGTCACCACCAACCAGTTCATTCACTGATCTGACTCAACTGGTTAAAAAAATAAAATGCGGTAGACAATTCGTAAAATAAAACACTTGATAAAACTAAAAAAAAAAAAACACACAATAAAACATCAGCTCCCGGCTGCAGTAATGAACACCGATCAAAGACGTTAAATGAACCCTTCTCAATATTTACATATGGATTTTCCAAAACCTTTTCAAAACATTTATATGAGAATTCCACCACATAAGGCTTCCATACCTTTATTTGGAGTTTTATTTATTTTCAAAAAAGTAGTTCGGTTGTTATTATCGGTTGGGGGGGGGGGGGGGGGGGGGGCTATAGAATGACATTTGGGTATTTCCATTACTCCAAAATGGGGTACCGTAATTGCTATATATTATCTCTCCACCATGTCATGTCCAGGGCTTGACACTAACACTTGCCCGGGGCAAGTAAAAAAAAATGGTGGGGCAAGTGAAGACTGCTACCTGGTTGCCCGATCGTCGGGCAAGTGTGAAACTTAGTGCACTTTCCCTGCTTTCTAGCTGTCCACAATTCCAGGCAGGATTTGGGAAACAAAACAGGCAAATTAATTAATCGTCTGCAGCGTACACCTGGGCTAATTAAGATGATGAATTTTAACTCTTGAGAGTGTAAAAATGAAACCAAATGGACCCGCAAGGGTCCATTTGGTTTCATTTTTACGTTCTCAAGAGTTACATCTGGTTAACCAACTTAACTGGCGACCACCTGGAACCTGGGGGGCAAGTGACCGTGACCTGAGGGCAAGTAGAACCTGACTTGCACTTGCCTGATGGGCAAGTGCCCCGGAGACCTTAGTGTCAACCCCTGATGTCAATACATAGCCAAGATAAGCATTTTGGAAGCGATGTTTGAACATCCCACAGCCCCATTCTAAGCATATGTTGGGGTAGGAGAAACAGCCAATATGTTAGTTAACAAACTGGACCACTTTTTTGGGGGAAATAGATCAACTGCAAATAAAAGGTCTTCTGGGGAGGAATTATCCCCAATAAATATAGATCTGTGATTTCTTCACACATGTGTCAAGCTGTTTTTCACTTGACTCTAGAATCATCTATAGGCCTATGGACCTGCGCAGTGACGTCACCGCCCCGGTTCCAGAAGTGTTTTCCCCATTTTTCTCATAGACTTTTCAAAAATAATTCATATAAAGACGATTTCGCCGCAGACAAAGCGTCGTGACGAATCATGATGACACACATATCATATTATATATAATATCATACAACACTTTTTGTTTCGTTTTTCATCTTAGAAATTATTTGATCGTCCCAAAAGATTGTGTGCGTCATCATGATTCGTCACGATCCAAGTTGTCTTTGTCCGCGTTGTAATCGTCTTTATATAAATTATTTTCGAAAAGTCTGTGAGAAAAATGAATGGGGGAGAACACTTCTGGAAACGGGATGGTGACGTCACTGCGCAGGTCTATATTTATATACATTCATCTAATAAAATAACACTTATTATAATATAACATAACGTCTGTTTAACCACAAATATGTTTGGTTCAAAAGCGGTACGAATTAAGTTTACATTTCACTTCTCAACACTGTAACTTCGACTTTACAGTGGAAGAAGTTTCAACAGAACAAGAAATTCATTGAATAATAATAAAACAACAGGCTTCTATCTGGACAGAATGGACGGTTTCCTGAGCTACAGCAGTCTTTAAACAGCATGTCTACCAAAGTGCCATTTGTGTTTAATTTCCCCAGATGCAAATGCAAGGCACTCTCGAGGGCAATGTCCAACTTCCCAGAGTTTGAATCCATTTCCAACTCTCGTCACCATGAAATAATGCTAAAAGTTAACAAATCATATTGAGATTTTTAGTCAGTCCGAATCTGTGATTTGTGAAGCAGCGTGAAAGTTAACTAAACCATGAACAGATATTTTAGGACTGTCTGTGATGTTAAATGCCAACGTTCTATTTCTCTAGAATCTAGAGAAATAGAACATAATGCTTTTTTCACAATTATCATGAAGTTAAAGCCTCAATCTAGAGTCTAGATTGAGGCTTTAACTTCATGATAATTGGGAAAAAAAGCATTACTGCTTTAAAGGGGGATTCCACCCATTTTCAACATTTTCCTCTCAGGAAAAAAAAGAAGTTCCTAAAAATCATTAACCATGATGATAATGTTTAATCATGATAATGATTTTTTTTTCCAGACCTCCATTTCTAGGAAACACAGAATGGGGGGAACTTTTTTTTAATCATGTCCACACATCTCTAAAGTATATTAATGGCAGTAAAATGTTGAAAATGGGTGGAATTAACCTTTAATGGAAGATTTTTTTCTTATATATTTCTAGTTTGACCGCTTTTCAAATGCGGTTTCATCTTAAAACTACTACTATTACTAACAACTGAAACTATAGCTGCTCTACAACTGAGAACTTTAATCCGCGCGTTGAGCTCAGCACTGATTGAGTTTGGCAACCGTCGCCTAGTAGTTTGACTGAATGAGTCACACATTATGCGGTGAAGTTTGTGTGTTGCATGCTCCCATTGAAAACAATGCAAACCGTGCACAGCAAAAAATAAAAAAAATAAAAAATAACCATGGTGGACTTAGAACCTAGTTTTGGACATTCACCCGTCACATTTTTTCCCTCTCTGCGGACCAAGCATCACGGCCAATATTTAACTGAAAAGAAAGACAACCTGACTGTCTTTCATAAATAGCTGCAAGTGTTCACTCAACAAACACACCAGATAGCTTACAGTGCAAAGACAATATTTTTACTTGTGGAGGTTTAAGCCGTGTGGTTACCATGCCACGGTGTAACTAAAGGCCCTGATTACACTAGCAATATTTTGATCAACATCAACTAGCAATGTCAACATCAACGGGCAACATGATGAGACACACGGCAACAGGCAACATTAAAAGGGGAATTCCACCCATTTTCATTTTTTCCTGAGAGTATATGAATGTGAACCAAATGGACCCTAGTTTGCATTGAATCGCTTTCACCCAACAGCCACCCAACTCAAAATGTTCATTTAGCGGAATAAAAGTTACAAAATCCTTGTTTTTGTCCACAGCAGTGAAGCAGCAGCAGCAGCCATGTTGTTTTCAGAAAAAGTTTATCTGTGGGAGTCTGGGAGAAAGGATCACATGATGCCAAGGAGGGCTGTGATTGGAGGATTCTAAAATGTCGACCAGTAGAGGGCGCTAATGATCTGACTTTTCTGAACAACCAGGAGTTGATCATTTTGTATAGGCAGGTGGAAAGTCAACGTTGATAGTTGACGTTGGTTGTTGATGTTGATCAAAACATTGCTAGGTGTATCAGGGCCCTTACAAATATCTGTGTCTGTTGTCCAATAGTTGCTCCATAGAATTAAAACTAGGGGTCGGACTCTGTTAAAATATTTGATCCAATTAATTTGAAGCTTTGTAATGGATTAATCTCAATTAATCACATACCAATATTTGAGCCGAGAATCATTTTTGTGTCAATTAAAAACAGGTTGGGAGCGTGTGAGTGAGTTTTTCTAAAAAAAGGTAGAAGCTGGCAATTTCAGACTTCTTTTCCTATTGTTGTTTCTGCGATTAATTCATCTCAAATTCTCAATTAATATCAGTTAAAGTCCCAGCCCTAATTAAAGGAGAATTCCACCCATTTTCAACATTTTTTCTGAGAGCGTACAAATGCAACCAAATAAACCCTAAAGGGTTAATTTGGTTCCATTTGTACGCTCTCAGAAAAAAAAGTGTCTAAAAAAATACATCTTGATGATGTCATCTCACACACACACACACACACTGTAAAAGCAGGGCTTGAAGTCACACTTTTTGCACATATGCGAAAGTGAACTGAAGCAAATTCAAGGGAATATGTTGATTAAAATAAAAAAGAAAAGAAAAGAAAGAAAAAGTGGAGCAACTATGTACTGTAAATTTGGAGGTATGAATCTCACCAACACTTTGAGTTAACATCTTGGGGTTGTTAACAATACAGCCCAAACCTCTAAGACCTCTACTTATGGTGTTGAGCAGAACAATAAAAAAAAACAGCAGCTCTGTCCCCCACTTTACAACTGAATCCGATTTCATTTCGGGTCAGATGTGACTGCAGTGTGATCAGTGTCCTTTTGCACAAGTGTCAGAGTTCACCGGAGGGAGCTGGAGGGAGCATTAACCCTTTCGCGTCCATAGACGAGTTTGGACGAGTTAGCCCCGCCCCCAAAACAAAATGGCCGCCGAAAAAAAAGAGTTAAATGCCAAAAAAACAAACACAACCTCCTCCTCCTCATCCTCAGTGCTGTCCGTGGCGGCTCGCGGAGGACGCGGGCGTCGTCGGCTGCAGTTTCTCGGAGGCGCGGTCTTTGCTCTCCGTGTCGGAGGCGGAGTCTGTGTCCTGCTGCGTCTGCTGTTTCATCCACATGTCGGCGTACAGGCCGCCTTTGGCCAGCAGCTCCTCGTGTCTGAGAGAGAGAGAGAGAGAGAGAGAGAGAGAGAGAGAGAGAGAGAGAGAGAGAGAGAGAGAGAGAGAGAGAGAGAGAGAGAGAGAGAGAGAGAGAGAGAGAGAGAGAGAAAGAGTGAGAGACAGAGAGAGACAGAGAGAGAGAGAGAGAGACAGGGAGAGAGAGAGAGAGACAGAGAGTGAGAGAAAGAGTGAGAGAAAGAGTGAGAGACAGAGAGAGACAGAGAGAGAGAGAGAGAGAGAGACAGAGAGAGAGAGAGAGAGAGAGAGAGAGAGAGAGAGAGAGAGAGAGAGAGAGAGAGAGAGAGAGAGAGAGAGAGAGAGAGACAGGAGAGAGAGAGAGGGAGAGAGAGAGAGAGAGAGAGAGAGAGAGAGAGAGAGAGAGAGAGAGAGAGAGAAAGAGTGAGAGACAGAGAGAGACAGAGAGAGAGAGAGAGAGACAGGGAGAGAGAGAGAGAGACAGAGAGTGAGAGAAAGAGTGAGAGAAAGAGTGAGAGACAGAGAGAGACAGAGAGAGAGAGAGAGAGAGAGAGAGAGAGAGAGAGAGAGAGAGAGAGAGAGAGAGAGAGAGAGAGAGAGAGAGAGAGAGAGAGAGAGAGAGAGATAAGAGAAAGTTAGTGCTCTATAGCAGGGGTTTTCAACAGGTGGTACGGGGACCACCAGTGGTCCTTAAGATGGTTCCAGGTGGTCCCCAGGCAAAATGGTGGACAGTTGGTTAACAGTTTTCATGCCATTGAAATAGATCTACGTCTTTCGTTATCATTATGATTTACAGTAACGACTGATGCTGCTGACGTAAACGCTACTGTAAATGACGTAGTTACCGGCGCCGGTTTAATTCGATCCCCATGCTAACAGCAGCTAGCAGCGACCGCATCCACCATTGATAGACAATAACAAGAGACCTACCAAACCGGAACCGGAAGTGTGTGCGGCCAACTAACTTGTCCGTGCGGAAACATGGACCGAAATATGAAATATGAGTTTTTGATGAAAAAAACTGGCACTGGCTACCTCCAAAAATATGAAAAAGGGCTGGCACGGAGAGTGTTAACCTGATGTAACTCTTGAGAGTGTAAAAAATGAAAACCATTTTTAATGGTCATTTCATTAATGGTCATGGACAGAAGCAAAATAAATCTTTAGTTTCGGGGTCTGTGGGTCTAAAAATATCAAAATAGCAAATAGTACCAAATGACTTGATACTTTCCCCCTCCCCCACGTTAGCAGAGGTGCTAGGTAATAAAAGTTCCCCAGGTGGAGGGTGAATTCTCCTCCAATCAGGATCGAGCAGCAGGTTCACAGAGTGTAGCTACTCTTGGGCGCCCCTAGTGCACCAGGCTGGTACTGCACAATGAATTTCAAATCACTTACCCTGGTAACCTTTAATTAAGTGGTGCTAATTCAGATGATGAATATTTTAACTTTATTTGTTTGGTCATGTTGATATGGTCACACTGTAATGTGATTAGTATCTATGACTTTTGTTCAGTGTCCTTGATAAGAATGAACTTACATTTGGCAAAATGTACCAAATGACTCGCCACTTTGTAACAGTTGCTTACAGCAAAATGTACCGAATGACGCGCCACTTTTTAACAGTGTTGCCAACTCCCCGGTAAAGAAAGTAGCTAGTGGTTCTATGGATCGTCTCTATGAAAAGTTGCAGGGGTGGAATGCGGCTTTTTTGACGCCCGTAGCAACGAAAATAAGGAGACTTCCATTGAGAATGGGGACAACAAATAGGGACAAGTCCTGGACCTAGGCATAAACGCACTGCGGCTCCGGCAACAGCCCCGCTTTAATCATCTCAAATCCCTTTGTTTGACATAGTTTTGTGCTAATGTGTGCAACATAATCAGAACGCCTTGTCACGTTGTAACTGTTGGTTAAAGGTATATATACCTGTACATCGCTCCAAAATGCAAGTTTTTTGCTATATATCGTCTCTCCACCATGTCAGTAGTGAGTTAACACTCACACTTTCACTTTTGGTTCAGCAGTGATTCAGCTGTCTCAAAAGGTGGGGGCGTGGCACATGGTGGAGAGACAATATATAGCAAAAAAAAAAAATGCAGTTTGGAGCGATGTACGTAGGTGAACTTGCACAACGCCCATTGGCCCCATTATAAGCTTATTTTGGGATAGGGGGAAACAGCCATAAAGGAGTGTTTTCACAAAATAACACCTGGACCGCTTTTTAAAAAATAAATACATAAATAAATAACTGCAAATAAAGATTAAGGTGTGGAATTTTGGTGTGGAATTCTCCTTTCACCCTTAGTGTACGGAACGCGTTTTGGCGTTCTAAGCATTATGTTTTAACTATTGAAAAATAGCAGATCTACAAGCTCATAGCGCGCCACCGAGTGGCGCGCTATGAGCTTGTATCTCTGCTATTTTTGAAAAAACGTGAAAACGTGGTGCAAACCTTTGAATATTATGTTATTCAGAAACTAGAAATCTAGACAGCATTATGTTTTAACTATTGAAAAATAGCAGATCTACAAGCTCATAGCGCGCCACCGAGTGGCGCGCTATGAGCTTGTATCTCTGCTATTTTTGAAAAACCGTGAAAACGTGGTGCAAACCTTTGAATATTATCTTATTCAGAAACTAGAAATCTAGACAGCATTATGTTTTAACTATTGAAAAATAGCAGATCTACAAGCTCATAGCGCGCCACCGAGTGGCGCGCTATGAGCTTGTATCTCTGCTATTTTTGAAAAACCGTGAAAACGTGGTGCAAACCTTTGACTATTATGTTATTCAGAAACTAGAAATCTAGACAGCATTATGTTTTAACTATTGAAAAATAGCAGATCTACAAGCTCATAGCGCGCCACCGAGTGGCGCGCTATGAGCTTGTATCTCTGCTATTTTTGAAAAACCGTGAAAACGTGGTGCAAACCTTTGAATATTATGTTATTCAGAAACTAGAAATCTAGACAGCATTATGTTTTAACTATTGAAAAATAGCAGATCTACAAGCTCATAGCGCGCCACCGAGTGGCGCGCTATGAGCTTGTATCGCTGCTATTTTTGAAAAATCGTGAAAACGTGGTGCAAACCTTTGAATATTATCTTATTCAGAAACTAGAAATCTAGACAGCATTATGTTTTAACTATTGAAAAATAGCAGATCTACAAGCTCATAGCGCGCCACCGAGTGGCGCGCTATGAGCTTGTATCTCTGCTATTTTTGAAAAACCGTGAAAACGTGGTGCAAACCTTTGAATATTATGTTATTCAGAAACTAGAAATCTAGACAGCATTATGTTTTAACTATTGAAAAATAGCAGATCTACAAGCTCATAGCGCGCCACCGAGTGGCGCGCTATGAGCTTGTATCTCTGCTATTTTTGAAAAATCGTGAAAACGTGGTGCAAATCTTTGAATATTATGTTATTCAGAAACTAGACAGGACACAATGGGTTACTGTGTTTGGGGTCTCACGGGGCAAGGGTTTACCTTCCTCTCTCAGCGATCTGCCCCTCGCTGACCACCAGGATCTGGTCTGCTCCGATGATGGTGGACAACCTAGAGAGAACAGCACCGTGCATTATGTTGATGGCAAGAGAAGAATGCAAATAAACATATTGTTTACAACGTAAAGCAATGTACCGTAATTTCTGCACTATAAGCCACACCTGAATATAAGCCGCACCAGCTAAATTTGGGGCAAAATACTGATGTTTCCTTGTATAAGCTGCGGCTGTATACCGAAGCTCGGGATTCGAACCATTCGCTCGCTAAGGTCGCCACGCGAACGAATATTAATGATCCCGAACCATTCGCATTTATTTATTTAACTTTTCCCCCCATCTAGTAGATCTGCGACATTGACGGGTCAGAAACTCGCTGTGAAACGCGCTGTTACTGCAGTTAGAAATGCATTGTTTTCACTGAAGGTGTCCCATTCTCAATAGAAGTCTATGTAGGCGATCCGCCATTAGACTGGCTCTAGGAAGTGAACGGAGTTTGCGCAACTCCGTCTGTACTCTATAGAGCTGCACGCTGAGCGGTTGATCTTATGGTTCACTGACCACCATAGCAGGCTGGTGGGCAGCAGGCTTAAGCCTATACATACAATAATAGACACGTAGTCGTTCACAGCAAACAAATAATTAAACCAGCCTTTGGTTAAGGTTGGTGTTATGGTTCACTGACCACCATAGCAGGCTGGTGGGCAGCAGGCTTAAGCCTATACATACAATAATAGACACGTAGTCGTTCACAGCAAACAAATAATTAAACGAGCCGATGGACAGCATGTATTGGCAATCAAAACAGCGTGTTACCCGTGGCTGTCGGATCAGTCTCATCAGAAAGGAGAGAAAAGGAGAGCGGTGTCATGACTGGTGTATTCACAGATGTCAATCACATCTCAGGGCAGTAGAAAACGTATCTACCGATGGCAACATCCACGATTTTAAGAGTTAGTAGACGCGCACCGCGCGCGGGGGGGGGGGGGGGGGGGGGGGGGGGGGGGGGGGGGTAGCATGCTGCTTTTTCTTTTTAGCGAACCTTCGAAGCTCGCCCTATAATTCCCAGCGAACGTTCGAAGGCCAGAATTAGTCCAACTATACAGCACTAGTATAAGCTGCACCTGACTATAAGCCGCACCAGGCAATAAGCTTCATGTTAGAGCAGTGGTTTTCAAACTTTTTTGATACCAGGGCCCACTAATCATTCAACATCTTCACCCTACAGACCCCAAAACTAAAGATTTCTTTTGGTTTTGTTCACAATTCCAGAATGGATTTTCGCAAACAAAAGAGGCAAAACATCAAAATTAGACCAAAATGAACATGACTTATGACTTATTAATCAAGTGGTGCTAATTGAAACCAAATGGACCCGCTAGGGTCCATTTGGTTTCATTTTTACGCTCTCAAAGAGTTACGTAAGGGATAACACCCGACGAGGCGGTGATTTGTTTCCTATTCTTTCAACATCTTGGGTTGCCGACCCTGGCTTATACGAAGTATTGACCGGATGTTTACGTCATTCACTGGAGAGGGAATATTCTCCTTCTCTTTGAAGGTGGAGGCGACATGTTCCCGACGTTCTCCCTGAGCGCGGCGTCCATGTTGACGGGAGAGATGATCAGAGGAGCGGAGTTTCTACCACTATCATTTAAACCTGGTGTGAAGTATGGAATGAGTTTCTCGGTGAAGAGGCAGCCAGTGAAAGAGTAGAGATGACCTCTGGTCTCCACATCATAAAAGGAGACCAGACCCTCCTCATAATCCACAAACACTCCCACTGTCTGGAGCTTCTCTCTTACAGGGAGGAGGACAGGAGAGTTAGCAGCGGCACAGTACCTAATCTCATTCTTCAATTCTATGGTCCAAAAACCGTTGTTGGGAGTCCGTGTGATTGGTCCCTTCCTGTCGATGGACTCTCTGGCCACTCCTAAACTCCAGCTCGTCTTCCCTCCAACCTGAACCTCATAGTAAAACCTTCCTGAGGAGAAGCTTTGTTTTCCTAAGACGCCGCAACGCCGCTCAAATCTCTTGGTGCTGTCAGGGAGATCAGAGAAGCTACCGGTACCTCCGTCGCTCACTTGCTTCCCGTCCTCAGACAGGGTGAGTTTGGGATGTGCGGTCTCAGGGTCCAGAGTTACTTCCACCGCGTATCGCTGAGCGCTTCTCAGCTTAGCATCGCACAGCCCCTTCTCCATCTCTTGACTGAGCGTCTTTCCCAGCCGAGACAGAGCTGTCCTCAATGTCCCCACATGCGACGACTGATGGGCCTCGACCGTGGTCCAGTCCTTGCTGGGTATCCAACCGCTGTCGCTGGCTTTGGAGTAGCGGAGGTGGTCTTCAGTGTGTGAGAGCTGATCCTCCTCAGGGATTCTCTTTCCCAACTGAACGATTTCCCGTTGTAGATCTTCGACGAAGCCTTCAGCCTGTTCCTCTGTTGTTTTCTGCTCCCCTTCAATCACACTGAGGAGCTCGTCCCGGCTTTTCTCAATACGGCCGATCAGAGCAGAGAAAAGCTGCAATCTGTCCGTTTTCACCGCCGCTGTGTATTTCCTGCTGTGCTCCGCTGAGCGTTTGACTTCCCGGATCTTCACTCGCCTCTCCTGGATCATCTGTCGGATTTCAGCCTCTGTCTTTGCTTCATATTCTTCTACCTTCAACTTGCGACTCCTGAAGCGTTGGACTGCCTCAGAAACAAAATAATTGACACAGACGTCCGGTCTTCTATCGAAGATCTGTCCACACAGTGGACACTTGTACACATTGCCAGTGTCCCAACAACGTGCGATACAGGCTCTGCAGTAGTTGTGTCCACACGGAGTGGAAACTGGATCCATGAACACGTCCATGCAGATAGAACATCGGAAGTCCTCTTCAGACAGGTGGATGTTGGTGGACGCCATCTTCTCTTCACAATGAGTATAAACACGTTGCAGTGACTTTATATAGAGCTCAGATGGACGCTAAATGACATCGTGCTGATGTCACCATGCGTCACATATCTCCAAACATGGAGTTTTACATTTTCTTGATGTCATCAACCACGCCCAAATATGGACTTTGTGGTGTCAGACATGGATAGGTCAGCTGGATATGTAAGCTATAGCTCCAAATATGAAGCATTGATATACGTTGCCTATATATGGGCATAAAACGGGAGGAGAGGAGGAGGAATAGAATACCTCTGGGATTGCTTGTTTGTGGTGTAAACTAGCCACTAGCCAATAGCTCCAAATATGAAACATTGATATGCGTTGCCTATATATGGACTCACGCACGAGTAGGCCATGGTAGGCTATGGACTACTTGTGCGCAACGGACAAGTTCGCACTCACCGAATGCTGTATCTAGTTTTCTAGTCATCTCATTCCCATCTGTACACTTCTTGTGTTCTACATAAGTTTTTCATATTTTCTCATAACTAGAACAAACAAACACTGCTGCCCAGTTTACAAACATTCCCTCCAGTATAACAACAGCAACCAGTACGCAACAACTTTACACGCAACAACTTTAACCAGCAGCGGCTGGCGCGGCGCCCCCCCACCCACACACGGCGCACAACGTTTTGTTGGGTGGACTGGAGAGAGAGAGAGAGAGAGATAGAGAGAGACAGAGAGAGACTTTTCTCTCTCTCTCTCTTACCACCACCGCGATTCTGTGTGAAAGTGACCGAATGGGTGAGGTTGTAACTTTATAAACTTTATGCGAAAATATGTGGGGATTGTGAAATCAAGCGAGGCATGCATATTTGCATTTATTTATGCAATTATTCCGGGAATTACGCGGCGCCTTTTTTTTCTTTCCTTCTCTTTCGACCATTTTTTAAGGGTCCAGACAGAGATGTGCGGCGGTCCGGTCGTGGACCGCCAGTTGAGGACCATATAATAGCTTCGTGAGCACAGCGTGCAGAAGAGCAAGCACCTGGCTCGATCCCTTAGCTTCCTGCACCAACTGCAAAATGCCTTCCCATCCCGCCCAGTCTCTTCTAGCCATGCCCAGTGCCATTTATTTTTGATGCCTTTATCTATGGCGAGGGTATTTTCGCCTGGCTTCATGAACTGCAGCGTCCCGACTCCTCACACCATGAAATGCCGCGGCTCTCTGATCATCACTCCATGTGTCTCTGTCAGTGTTGCCAACTTGGCGAACTTGTCACTATGTTTAGATTTTTTTCCAGACCCCCCCTAGCGTTGAAAAACTCCTGGTAGAAAATCTAGTGCTTTTTGCTGGTGAGTTGGGTTGAAAACCACTGCTCAGACTCCTCCTTCTAGTGCATTTTCGAAGTGCCACTGCATTTTGGATTTTGGCAGTTGGCAACATTGGTCTCGTTTTTTTATATGACACATTAATCTTCTACATTCTCTAGTTGTGAAGACTTGGGCTAATTCACATCATGAATATTTTAACTCTTGAGAGTGTAAAAATGAAACCAAATGGACCCACAAGGGTCCATTTGGTTTCATTTTTACGCTGTCAAAGAGTTACATCTGGTTAACCAACTATCCATCATTTAGCCTGGGGACCACTGGTTGAAAACCACTGTCATAGGAGGAAAATGGAGAAAAATAAGGGTTTTATCTCTGGTGCCTGCCAACCAATTTCGCCCAACTCACCAGCAAAAAAAGCACTAGATTCACCACCAGGAGTTTTTCACTAATTTTGGCGCTAGGAGGGTCTGAAAATAAATATAGCGCTAAATATATAGTGATAAATGTGCCAAGTTGGCAACACTGTACCTAGCTAGGACCACGGTAGTTCAGTTAGCGTTAGCTCTTACCTGTGCGCTACGATCACAGTAGTTCAGTTAGCGTTAGCTCTTACCTGTGTGCTACAATCACAGTAGTTCTGTTAGCGCATACCTGGGCATTATGCGGCCCAGGGGCCAAATGCGGCCCTTTGGCTGACTCTGACCGGCCCCTGAAAGGGTTTTAAACCAGTGGTCCGGGGACCATCAGTGGTCCTTGAGAGAGTTACAGTTAAATATGGAAAGTTGGTTAACCAGATGTAACTCTTTGAGAGCGTAAAAATGAAACCAAATGGACCCTTGCGGGTCCATTTGGTTTCATTTTTACGCTCTCAAGAGTTAAAATGTTCATTTGAATTAGCCCTAAGTCTATATAATTAGAGAATGTAAAAGATTAATGGTCATTTTGATTTGTATGTTTGACTGTTTGGTTTCCCAAATCCAGCCTGGAATTGTGGACGAAAGCAAAATAATTAGTTTTGGGGTCTGTGGTGCTAAAATGTCATCAAATGGTGGTACTCTGTGGCACAAATACTGAATAAATATAGGGCCCCGGTGTCAAAATGGTTGGTCTTACTCTTACTTTTATCTCGAAATTAAATTAATATTACGCAGACTTTAGTTCAGCCTTTAGTCTTGGCCCTCCACAATATTTTCTGTTTCTCATTCGGCCCCTTGGGGAAAATAATTGCCCACCACTGTGTTAGCGCTAGCTCTTACCTGTGCGCTACAACCACGGTAGTTCTGTTAGCGCTAGCTCTTACCTGTGCGCTACAACCACGGTAGTTCTGTTAGCGCAGACTTTAGCCAGAGAGGCCTGGATGTTTCGTTCGGTCTGAGTGTCCAGGGCTGACGTGGCCTGTAAAGGTGAAGCACAACGCGAGACAGTTAAATGTAAAGCAAGACTAAATATGAAGTTAATGTTGGTAGTCAGTTTGAAGCAGCCGTCAGCACTAAGCCAACTTTATAAATTTTTAACAGTTTATACAGTAAGTGGTTCTCGGAAAAAACAGACTTTGTGCTAAATGTCACGTCGACCTTACCCTTTGTCCTTAACTCGTTTGACATTTTGTACTATTTTAAGCATTTTCAAATTGTTCAAATAGCCGTTCTACGAGCTTGCAGCATGTCAATTAGCTGGTTTAACCATGTTAAAATAGGTAAAGGCTGGCAAAAGACACAGCCCTTTATCACACAAATCCAAAATACACCGGTCAGACACATCATTCGAAAGAAGAAAAAAAAAAGTGTTGTGCTGTGCTCTTTGTTCCTTCTAAATATTTGTGTGACACAAATTAGTTTGTGTCAAGAAAGAGTTGTCAAATGTAGAGTTCACTTTGTCTGTGTCATTAAATAAATACTTTTAGAAACATCTCTGGGAAAATAAATGGGAAATTTTCTGCCCGACCCGGCCCTACTCTTTAGCATAGATTTTAGGCCCGGCCCGGCCCTAAATGTCGGGCCGGGCCTGTTTGGGTTCGGTCCTGGTCGGGTTCGGGCAGAGTTTGAAAGTCTGAATGGACCCCAGGACATTCTAGCTGTGAGGAGAAGGTCTGAATCGACCCCAGGACCTTCTAGTTGTTAGGAGAAGGTCTGAATCGACCCCAGGACCTTCTAGCTGTTAGGAGAAGGTCTGAATCGACCCCAGGACCTTCTAGCTCAGGGGTGGCCAACCGGTCACAGACTAAGAGCCACGTTTTTCACTGTGTTACTGCAAAGAGCCACATCAAACGGTCACAACGGTTATAAAACCGCCGCGACGGCCGTCACGTTCGCAAATAGGTTTCCCCTCTCCTGCCATAAGACATGTGCGTTTGTGTGCAGGTGCGCAATGCAAAGACACACTATTAAAACATATAGACATATATTTAGAAACACGGTTTACAATCCAAAAAAGTATTTGACAAGTCAAAAAACATACACCTACACCTCCACGGTGGACTAGGAATCAGTCCTTGGTCGAGTGGCTGGGCACCACTGTATAGGGCAGTGGTTTTCAACAGGTGGTTCGGGGACCACCAGTGGTCCCTGAGAGGATTCCAGGTGGTCCCCAGGCTAAATGATGTAAAGTTGGTTAGACAGAAGTCTACACAACTAGAGAATGTAGAAGATTAATGGTATTTTTGATCTGTATGTTTGACTGTTTTGTTTTCTTTGAAATCCAGCCTGGAATTGTTGACAAAAGTAAACAAAATCTTTAGCTTTGGTGTCTGTGGAGCTAAAATGTCATCAAATGGTGCTCCTCCGTGGCTCAAATTCTGAATAAATGGTGGGGCCTGGTATAAAAAGGTTGAAAACCACTGGTATAGGGAATGCATGAGTGCGCCAGGTGGAGCATTTTTGACGGTTCCATGTGGAAGCACCTTAAGAGCCGCATGAAACCAGCTGAAGAGCCGCATGTGGCTCACGAGCCTCAGGTTGGCCACCCCTGTTCTAGCTGTTAGGAGAAGGTCTGAATCGACCCCGGGACCTTCTAGTTGTTAGGAGAAGGTCTGAATGGACCCCAGGACCTTCTAGCTGTTAGGAGAAGGTCTGAATCGACCCCAGGACCTTCTAGCTGTTAGGAGAAGGTCTGAATCGACCCCGGGACCTTCTAGCTGTTAGGAGAAGGTCTGAATCGACCCCAGGACCTTCTAGTTGTTAGGAGAAGGTCTGAATCGACCCCGGGACCTTCTAGTTGTTAGGAGAAGGTCTGAATGGACCCCAGGACCTTCTAGCTGTTAGGAGAAGGTCTGAATCGACCCCAGGACCTTCTAGTTGTTAGGAGAAGGTCTGAATCGACCCCAGGACCTTCTAGCTGTTAGGACAGGGGTCGGCAACCCAAGATGTTGAAAGAGCCATTTTCAACCCAAAATTAAATTCAAAATCTGTCTGGAGCCACATTTTAATTTTTATTTTTTTTGCGAGTGGACCTGGAATGGACCAAATGGACCTGGCGGGTCCATTTGGTTCCATTTGCACACTCTCAGAAAAAAAGGTCCTCAAAGAAAAATCATTAACATGGTGAAACACAACCTTTCTTCAGAAATGGAGTTTCTAAAAAAAAAATAAAGGAATTTTACAGAACTCCATTTCTAGTCCACACAACATCTCTAAGGTATAATAATGGCATAGTAAACTGAGTAAACCTTTGAAAATGGGTGGTTCAGATTGAAAGATCCACCTCTGATAACTGCTGAGCTTTTTTTGACCTTGCCAAGTGCTACTTTAACTGACAACTGTCAGACAGCGCAAGGCGTTTTGGGTGACTGAAATGTTTATATTATTTTGGTGGCGATCACCCCAGTGTGTGTATGTAATAATGCTACAGCCACTGAGCCACTAGGGCTGTGTTCTAGAGCCGCATGCGGCTCCTGAGCCGCAGGTTGCTGACCCCTGTGTTAGGAGAACGAACCCAGGGACCTTCTAGCTGTGAGGAGAAGGTCTGAGAAGCAGCTATGAGGACCGAGGAGGACTCTGGTCCAGGCTATGATCTCACCTCGTCCAACAGGATGATCTGAGGAGCTTTCAGGATGGTCCTAGCGATGGCCACCCTCTGCTTCTCTCCTCCACTCAGCTTCAGACCTCGCTCACCCACCTGGGTGTCGTAGCCTGGTGTAGAGGGACGCGCACACGCACGCACGCACGCACACGCACACGCACACACACACACACACACACACACACACACGAAAGTCGCATCAAATAAAGGTGGAAAGAGATAAGAATTTGCATAGCCGATAGCACACATGGTACACAAATGATCCTTAACTATGACATTTGTTTCAGTATGTATTAAGTATTTTCTCTATTATGGTTATTGTAGTCGTCAAGTGGTGTTGGGGAGTGTTGGGGAGCGTTGTCACATCGCAAGACATATAGCCTTGCCTGCCAACCCGGGGAGAGCAACAAAATATTCATTTATCTTGGATGTTTTTTACCATCGGGAAATGCCAGTATACGGTCGTGTATGTTTTCTGGTGTTAGTTTAGCCAGGATCTTGTGGTGGATGTTTTAATTAATCTTTAATTAATCCGACTATTTTGTAACCCATTTATCACCCCAGTGCCAATTCCTCATGTGATCCTGGGCTCTACACACCCTCCGCCAACCTGGGGAGGCAGCGGACTGGTTGGATGTAGCGTGTGGAAGGAACACGTTATTCCAACCAGTTCCTATCCCCTCCATATGGCCAGGGGGAGGCAGTTCAGAGCCCAGGATTACTGCATGTTTTTGTGAGGGTATCTACCCTAGGGGACACGGGGAGAACATGCAAACTCCACACAGAAAGGCCCTTTCGCCAAACCCACCTCGGGTATGGGCACTGATGACGCGGAGGAGCAGACACGCCGCCAGCACCCACAGCAGCGCCCTGAGCAGGAATCGAACCCAGGACCTTCTAGCTGTGAGGCGACAGCACTAACCACTGTGCCAGCGTGGTGGATATTTTCTGGTGTTAGCTTACCTTCGGGGAAGGCCATGATCTTGTCGTGGATGTCGGCGGCGATGGCCGCCTGCTCCACCTCCTGGTCGGACGCGGCGATGCGTCCGTAGCGGATGTTGTCGCGGATGTTGTCGTTGAAGAGGACCGTGTCCTGAGGCACCACGCCGATGTGAGAGCGCAGAGACGTCTGTTTGACCTGGTTATAGACAATAACTCATTAGGAGAAAAAATTTCCCACCCTTCTCGCCCTTTTAGTCAGCTATATGCATTCATTGAAAACAAACAAACAAAAAAAAAAATCACAAACAGCAATCATGTACATTTTTTCCCCATGTCCCTATGGATACTCGTGTTTGTGCCTGCCTAAATATCCAAGAAAAGAGCGTCTGAATGTAAACAGAATGTCTACACTCTAGAGGCTCCATTTTGGTTACATTAGCCTTTATACGCAATTAAGGCATTTAGCATTGGGGAAGAGGCGTTCCCACACTAAAGTTGGTAATTTCGTTACCATCCAATCTCCTTAAACACCTCCTATATCCCCGTTACATTATGCATAGGTGTGGTTTGGGCATTTTTAGCTTTCATCAAATTCTATTCTCCCTTATCCCTAATGCTATAATGCCAACATGTTATGTTGAAAAAACATGTTCCATGTTTTTTTTGCTGTATGTGGCGTGCACATACAGCAAAAAAGTAAATTGCAAAAAAAGTTGAGAATTCGCTGTAAAAAAACGACGTCCTTTTGATCATTTATTTCTTGGTCAATTCTGGACCAATTCTCGGTCAATTCTGGCAAACGCCTGTCACGCTGGCGTCTCTCAGATGCTGTATAGAATATGTGGGTAGGTCTTCTCTACGATGCGGGATTGAGCAAAATGTAACTGTCGGGATTTCGGTGGAAACGGTCCACCGAATCCCCGACAGCCCTAAGGCTGTACACCAACACTTGGGGTTCGAACCATGAAGGTCGGCGCATGAACAAATATTAATAAACCCAAACCGTCTGTTTTTGTTTTGTTTTTTTCATCTAGTAGAATTTCCGGACTATAGGCTGCTACTTTTTTCACATGCTTTTGACCCTGCGGCTTATACAACGGTGCGGCCAATCTATGGATTTTCCAGGTTCCAGATGGGCTCCGCAGACTAAATGATAGAAAGTTGGTTAACCAGATGTAACTCTTTGAGAGCGTAAAAATGAAACCAAATGGACCCTAGCGGGTCCATTTGGTTTCATGTTTACGCTCTCAAGAGTTATGATATTCACCATCTAAATTAGCACCACTTAATTAAGTCATAAGTCATGTTCATTTTGGTCTAATTTTGCTGTTTTGCCTCTTTTGTTTGCGATAATCCATCCTGGAATTGTGAACACAACCAAAAGAAATCTTTAGTTTTGGGGTCTGTGGGGTGAAGATGTTGTTAAATTGTGAAAAAGTTGAAAACCACTGCTCTAACATGAAGCACCTGACTATAAGCCTGGTGCGGCTTATAGTCAGGTGCGGCTTATACAAGGAAAAAAAAAAAATCAGTATTTTGCCCCAAATTTAGCTGGTGCGGCTTATATTCAGGTGCGGCTTATAGTCTGGAAATTACGGTCCACTCAAGACACGCTCCATATATGGCCACTACGTGTTGATCAGAAGCAAGCAGCAGTATTCTTGTCACCTTGGATATGTCCTGTCCGTCGATGCGGATGCATCCTCCCTGGACGTCGTAGAAACGGAAGATCAGGCGAATGATGGTGCTCTTCCCCGATCCCGACTGTCCAACCTATGGGAAATAACACACGGTGTGGCCACGACCGTACCAGCTATGGGAAATAACACGCTCTAGACCAGGGGTGCCTAAAAGGTAGATCGTGATCTACCAGTAGAACACACAGGCCGTGCGGGTAGATCACATGACAGTCCCCTAAAATGTACAGATCTGTAACTCTTGAGAGTTACAGATCAAGAGTTAAATTATGATATAATCAGAGGTGCACATAAGTGGTGCTCCGGTGCTCAGGAGCACCAAAAATCCTACAATGAGCTGTCAATCCAGGGGTGGAAAGCTCCTTTGAGCACCACACAGCTCTAGCGCTCATAATGCCAGCCTGACTGGGCCAGTAAAAAGCCTTGAAAATGAAATAATTCTAACTAGTTCTGACTAAGTCTAAAATACTACTAGTATTTTTAATGGATGTAGAATGCAGGTAGTAGTACTACTACTAGGCTAGCCACTATTGCAACGCCCAAACTATCGCCCTGTACTGTAATACTGTACATTGATCAGGCTGTACGGAGTGGAAAAAAAGGGGTCTCAGGGCCGGCGATGGTCGCCGCATTTTGGGAGCACCAAGTAACATCCCCAGGTGCTCCTCTGAGTACTGGACCAAAATAGTTATGTGCACCCCTGGATATAATTTAACTCTTGAGAGTGTAAAATGATGTTTAAATATTTAAACATATTGAAACAAGTATGTTATTTCAAGAGTCCATACAATTAGAAAATGGAGAATAATTGTTATTTTGACCAACGTTTTGCCAGCTCTCTTTCCCCAATGGTTGACAAAAACGTGAAAGTTACTAGCTTTGGGTGCAAGAGAGTAAATTCAACACCACGAACTGTCAACTCAAACCGCCAAATACTGTTTTCAAACGTCAGTAGTAGCATGCAAAAGAAAACTTTCTAATTCATTTTTTGATTATAAGTGCATTATTCTTAAACACTATCACAGTAAGCAACATCATCACCACTATTAAAAGTCAAACTTTGTTGGGGGACTTGAAATGGATTTTTTTTTTTTTTTTGCGTAGATGCATAGATCTTGTTGAGCCAGTCATTTTGAAAGTAGCTCTCAAGTCAAAAAAGTGTGGGCATCACTGCTCTAGACTAAGGACTAAGCTGGAAGGCAGTAGAGTTTGGGGCATGTGAAAGCATTGTCCAGGCACACGCAAATACACACAGATAACATATATTGAGACCCACCAGGGCTACGGTCTGTCCTGGATGCACGGTGAAGGAGACATCCTTCAGAATCTCCTTCCTACAGAGGACACAGAAAATAAAATAAAGAAGAAAAGAAAAGAATAGAAAAATAATCTACTAATCATCAACAACTCACCCACTAGTATAGACCTACGCAGTGACGTCACCAGCCCTGTTCCACTAGTGGATTCCTCGAAAATGGTTAATAAAAACACGATTGCGCCGCGGCC